>JANBPK010001613.1:0-23391 GCA_027579435.1 Candolleomyces eurysporus
GGTGATGGAGTTTATCGGTTTGAGGAGTCAGCCGATTGCCAGCTTGGCGTGGTCAGGGGAAGGAGCTGAGATTTTGGTTGTTCCGAGGGATGGATGTCTTACAAAAGGGTTGAGCGTTCGACCTGCTCCTGCGCTTCCCGTGAAGGCTTCCGACTCCAACGAATCTACCCCATCCAAGACCGCTGCGGGTGCGGCGAACCCGCCGGCAGCGAATTCTGCTTAGGGCGCGGCGAATGCTCTTGGATCCTTGATTCGCCTCTACGAGCTGAGGCGAGGACGGACGAATGCTGTTTTTGAAGATGTGAAGGTGGTTCGAGATGGGAGGTGGACGCGTGTATTGACAAGGAACAGGATGGCATATGTTTTTTGCGACCAATCTGTTGTGCGGAAAATGTTGAAGAATATCGAAGCTGTGGTGCGATTCTCGGCCTCGTCTTCAAGTTATGAATTAATATGATTTCTTTCTTTTATAAACTTGCGCGGTTTTTCGGTCATTCAAGATGATTGACTCCCCACCTCTCGTTCGGCTGTGTGAATTGAAGGTCGCTGTCAGCGAAGACGATGTCCCTCGTCGAATCCCATAGTTGGTAAGCTGTTGAATGCTTCAGGATGCAGCATTAGCAACAGAGACCCATGATAGGGGCGCCGGATGAACGCAGTGGTGACGTGGTAGTTTGAAAACGAGGAAGGATTGGGAGGCGACCAGGATTTTGGGAGTAAGGGAAGTGACTTGGGTGGGGCAAGTATCGCGTTGAAGAAAAGAGGTAGGGCTAATCAGAAGTGGAACTGATGATTGCGTACCTCCAATTCTTCTTTTTGGTCAGATATAATTGACGAGATCACGTTTCCTCTTCCTCTAGATGGATAGCCCGGGCTGAGCTATTGACTTGCCCCAATTTCCGAACTGCGCGAACTCGATCGATTACCTGTCTCACTAGTTCTCATTCCATGCTCTCGGCAAGTTTTATCACGGCCTTGTTCGACAATGCCGACACGATGTTTTAGCGACGAAGATCGATGTTCGGAAAGACGTTCTCATCCAGGGGCTGGCACAGGCTCGTCGAACGCTGGAACGAATAAGTCTTTTGCGGAGGAGTTATCACGACCTCACCGTATACGGAGACAGATCGAAGTTTTATCCTCGTTCGATGAACCTCTTCCTTCTGCACTCGCAGGTGAGTTGGACTACCTTCCGTCCGCTGCGGTCATGCCTACGTACCCGCGTGCCTGAGGGTAACTCAAGGTCGCTGAGAAATTCCATACCTATCACAAGAGGGCTGGGCTAATAGGCTGCGTATCGGAGGTCTGGGAGAATTCGCAGGCAGATGGTGAGGACCTCAGTCGCTTAAGCTTGGCCCACGAGCGAGTGGTGACCGGAATATCCATGGGGATGCGTCGTTAGAGTATTAGCGGCAGATTCGATGTGAATTGTTACCGTTGAGGTTGACGGCAAGACGAGGGGCGGAAGGTGGTGGGAACGGGCATACCCAACGGCGAGTAGGTCGAGAGCGGGAGCAAGAAGATGCGGTTAGAATCAAAAGGAAAAACTTCGGATACGGGGAATCGAACCCCGAGCTGCCGCGTGAGAGGCGGCAATGTTAGCCGTTACACCATATCCGAGGGCAAATGCTTTGAGCATGGCTCTTCCAGCGTGCTGACTCAAAAGCAGAGGCTTCACATACAGTAGCACGAAGCTAGCACCAATTCTTACAATTCCCGTAATGCGTTCATAATAGCTACATGGCACGATTCTTGGGAAAAGCAATGCGACCTAGAAGTTACATTCACGACGCGGAGGCAGCTTTCCTAGCCGCTCGTGCTTCTCCAAAGCGCTTTGAGAACCCATCCACAATGATATCCTATTGACCGAGATCAGAATTGAGTTTCTCTGGATGTTTGTATTGATACCCACCTCAAAGAACGTCTCCTTGAAACTCTGTCGGCTCGTGACATCGGCATAATACTTCCTGAACCTTGCGTACTTGTCGTCCGTCTGAAGCAGTTCCCACACCTTCTTCCCTTGACCTTCGTCGTACGCCCCAATGTCGTGCTTGAAAGTGACCAATGCGCGCGCGAGGAATGGGGTGATAGCAGCATCGGCAATAGTCCAATCGTTACCAACAGCGTAACCACCTTGAGGAGGGAGAAGATCTTGAATGGCGTCGATAGCAGGGAGGACACCGCTAGGGTCATCGCCCTTGAAGACGCTGCTTTGCCATGGTGTGACAAACTTTGAGGTGGCGGTCTCGATAAAGAAGCGGGCCTGAGCCCGGCCGACGGGCGTCGCAGGCAACAGGGGCTTTGAAGATTGAACGAGATCAGCGATGAACTCTAGCAGCACGTATGATTCCGCAATTTTAGTAGACTCGGGCGAGGGGTTCTCGGGCTCTGTGTCTGGACCACCATATGCAATGGCGGGCACCTAAAATTTCAATCAAAGTGAGACAGGGGATATAGACCTCGAAAGTAAACAATATTACAAACCTTGCTCGCTGGGTTAACTTTGGGAGCATACCATTCGGGTTTGTTTTGCAGGTCGATTTCAAAGCGTTTATAGCTCAGACCCGATTCCTTCAGAGCAAGCTCCACCNTTTTTTGTCGTCGTTTGAGACCATAGGCTTAGTAGCAGGCTATGGAGGTACTAACTCGATGAGCCCAAGGGCAGATCTATATCGTCAGAGATCACGTTAGTCGAAGACGAATCATCTCTCGCGCGCTGTTCTAACCTTTGCAGAGTAAAGAGTGATGCGTTGAGCGGCCATACAGTGTTCAGAATTCGAGTTTCAGGTGAGCGGAAGAAGCAGAGAGTATTGTTATAGTCGTCATTTTTAGTCGCCATTTATAGTCGTTATCGTTGGCCGGCTGACTCATCAAGTGGATCGTGCTAGATCTCTGGCAATGTTCAAGATCCTGCTGACTGAGGATTTTCTTTCGATGTCGTGATATGAGGCCATTGGATACTGCACTGGTTTTGCCTTCCGCATTATGGCCATCCTATGCGTCCGCTCTCCAGGTCAAATTCCTTGAGCATGACAAATCTTGATCGACGGGACTAGTTCCTCTACCGCTCTTGCAATTGGTTAGAAGTGACGCCAAGTATTAGCCAGAGTGTCTATGAGGATCGCAACGATACCCCACCGAGATGCCCGTGCACCATTGAGGCTTTTGACCACGAAACTGCATGCTTTGGTCAGGAAGATGTTCAATTGCGATGATATTATAAATCACAAGGGTCCACCTTAGCAAGACGGTTACGATTCGCCCAGAAAGCAGACTCACCTAAGCCACATGGGAATTTCGCATCGGATGTACGGTAATCACTACCAACCAAAGCGGGAAGCGATGCTGAATGTGGTCAGTTTAGGCTTCAAAGTTACTCAATGATTCATACTTATACCGTAACACTTCGAGCCGGACACTCACTACATCACTGGGGAACAAGGAACATTGACGACTCCGTCGGCCTTGCCTTCCTATTCGCACGGATAGAGGACGCAATGGGACGCAGCTTTGATGCGTGGGCGGGTCGACTGACATTTTATTTGTTTGTAAGAAGATTATGGTATACTAGAACGTTTTCGTGGTCAAGGGGTGTTGGAATGCTGCATTACAATCTAACATCTGGTATAGAAAGAAAAATGCCTCAATCCGAGAACGACTAGGACGCCTATATCATTCCCGATGTCCTCCAATTGTAGAAACTAGGTCCGGGTTCACGCTTGACATGGCCGACAATTGGCACTTGATGTCATTATTGCTTACCTACCGACCTCGACTGCATCATGAGGGGCAAGGTAGATAGTTCTTCTCCGGTTTTGTCCCCTGAGTCCGTTCTCAGACAGATGATTTAACCTACGGTAGCGACAAAGGTCAGGTTTGAGACCATGACTCGATCCCATATTCAGCGGTCGAAGGTAGCGGCTTGTCATTAATACACGAACAGGATACAATCTCGGCGCTACAAATTTGTTCCTAGCATGACAGAAATGTCTAGGGAAGGGAAACTGCGTCAACCGAGTATGGAATGGATCAGTCCTGGAGATTCCGTCGAGATGTGTAAAATTGGTCAGAGTGGACAGCCCTGAGGTGGTCCACCAGCTCATTAGAGCTTCCCCCAAAGGGCGTGCTCATGACCTTCCTACAGTATCTGCATACGACATCTGGCAGAGAACCGGTTCTCTGCGTCCCATCTTCTGGATACCATTTGCCGAGTGGACACCACACAATGGACAAACCGTTGAGGAGGGAAGAATGAGAAGTTGTGAAGATATGTCGCATAACCTTGCGAAAATGGTCTCGATTCAAAGAAGTTGTCGGATCCGTGCGCAGCTGTAAAGATTTGGTGCATGGCTTTCCATTGTTATCGGGTAAGGGACACTTCCAAATGGTACTGCAGACGAGAGACCCCTGCTGGACGTGCTTTGACTCAAGGTGATCAATATACTCGTCCATAGGGACAAGTTCCCCGCAAGCTTTCCCAGTTTTGGTGGATATGGGACAGACAAATGCATAGTTTGTTGGATTGGCCGTCGCATGAGCGTACCACGGCCATCTCGCCAGATTCATGTCGGGAGAAACGTTAGGAGGTTTGATACTGGCCGTGGTTTGAACACNGGGGGGCGTCAGCGGTGGATGGAGTTTGATTGGCCTGCCGAGCCTCTAGGCCAACCAAATCTTGCTCATATACAAGATTGGAACGACGAGGACATGGGGTTGGCTTTGATATCCCGCCTCCGGTGTCGAGGTGAGGTGGGGCGGAGTGACTCCGACGGTACGACATTGTATGCTTGGCGGTTGAGCAAATGTTGAAGTATCAGGGAGAATGAGGAACAAACTCAGCTGGAGGGCCGGTGACCGCTTTTATAAGTCTCCCTCGTGCACAGTAGGCTGTGGGGTGCTTGGACGACTATTTCGCTTGGGCAAGCATTAAGGACAATGCATCGGCGGGTCATTGTTTACGGACGGGGAATTCTGAAGGATGGGCCAGTGGACACAATCAGTCTGTCGAGAGACTCTCCAAGACAATAATCATGGTCCGGCTCACCACTCCCGCTGATACCATATTCATCTTCGTACAGACGGCGCAAGGGACCGATAACATGGCGGAGGGGTTGGACCAGATTTCGCATGGACCTGTATTTCACTTCCGTTTGACTTGCGCTTTTACGGATATGCCAACGATATAACTGCTAAGACATGGTCATCTGTAGAAGAGAACTCATTGTACCGAGGGGTTAGGACGTTAAATTTCTAGCATATCCCTTCGAAGCAGCCGATGTTAGGGTCTCAGTACGAGGAGTTGCCATCAGTGAAGAAGACGAGCGGTAAGAATAGTGATCACTGCGTTGGACAGAAAGGAGGTCGTCTCACCACGACCAGTACCATCTATATCAACCGGATTTCCAAATAATTTGAACATGACGCTGGGGGAGAAGCGAAACTTCTGCGCGTATCTTCGATGATGCCCCATCCAACTTTTAACCTTACCTTTGTGCAAAGCAATTGTTAAGCAGACACTCGTTAGGCAGAAACGAACTATCGAATTGGGTGAATTAAAATCCAAACCAAATCTAGCTCCAGCAATACTACATCGAACTCTCATGATTTATTAAATGGTGCATCTATTATAGGCTAGGAAAGAGGATCCCACAGGCACATTGTTTGTAATTTTAATACACGAGGTACTTGATCCCGAACAGGTTGACAAATCAATAGGAAGACGGAAATGATATGAGGTCTCACGCGCCTAAAGCTGAACTCCTTCGACGCTCTCAGGATGACAA
The DNA here is from genome assembly GCA_027579435.1 of Candolleomyces eurysporus. Classification (NCBI taxonomy): domain Eukaryota; kingdom Fungi; phylum Basidiomycota; class Agaricomycetes; order Agaricales; family Psathyrellaceae; genus Candolleomyces; species Candolleomyces eurysporus. The sequence goes on from JANBPK010001613.1 coordinate 5,784, forward strand.
TTCTTCACATGATTCACCAGAAGATTGAGTGCTCCACCAAGAGGCTCGCCAAACGACACCGAGCAGTACTTACACCTGGGCTTTGGGAGGGGTGCAATCACCGGGGACGCGGGAAAACACCAATCCTTTGTTCCGTTGGGCTTCCACTCGATAGCAGATCCCTGCAACCACTGTCCATGTACACCACAAAGGTGGTGCAGAATCTCATACACGTTGGCCATCACAACTGGGCCGTCGCACTCGTCGCGGAAATCTGTCTTAAAGAGGTCCATAATCTCACCGCAATGCCCAGGAGCCATCGTTTTGTCCGCCAGCGGTTGTAGTTTGGGAAGCGGGCATTTCCAACGATTTATGGCAGGCAGATCACAAACTCGAACCGTATGTGCATGGGGAGAGATATGCTTCCAAGCAATGTGATCGGCGAGCTCGTTGAATGGAACGAGGGCGTTGCATGCTTGGTCAGACATCTCGGCGGCACCGGTAATCGGACAGACGACGGCAAAGTCCTTGGGGCTGATGTTGGAGCAGTGGGTGTACTCGTGCCAGATGTCGACTGGTTGGCTGAGGTAGCGGTTTATCGCGTCGAGATGCGCCTCAAAGGACGACGGGCTAGGGCTGGTAGGAAGGGTGTCGGCTTCGTTTGTATGTTCACCACACTCAAGGCCCGACGTGAAAGTGGCACGGTCATCGTCCTGGAGCGCACGGGGTACTTTGACACTGAGGGCGGGACTGCCCATACGACCCGGTATGCGAGACCTAGGCACTGCAGGAACGTGTTCGTGGGCATATTGATCATGAGACATGGTTGTCTGTCGTGTTAATTGAGACTGCACGGCGTGGGCTTGAAGGAAGAAGCGACTAACGAGAGTTGGCAGCACTGGAGGAAAACCTGTACTGCGAGCAGCTTCTTAAATACCCCTCGCAGAGCTATAAAGCTACCGATTTTCTTCGAGCTTTACACAGATTGGGCGCACAATGGTGCTCTGATAAGAAAGACGCATCATTGTGCTCTGACCACGCGCTCGGGGAAGGAAGGGCGCTCCGTCACAGCCATCATTGTGCTTTGGTCGGTAGTATGGGTGTCGCAGCAACTGCCAGTCCGATCCCCTTTGTTAATGACGTCAAGAACGCATCGCCGGACAAAGAAGCTGGTCCAACCAAGTCAGCAATTCAAACAAACGGACAATCGCACGCCTAAAATTTGACTTGGACCCTCCAACGCGTGACTCGTAAATAAACATTTTGGTTGGAAGTCGCAGAAACATGAACAGAAGTGAGTATGGAGAAATAACAAAGAAGCGAATTCGTTGTGCTCTTATTGTGTCGGTTGGCCATCGCGACCAGCCTGAGCCGGGAGGAAAAGACGGTGAGAGTCAATTGTTCCTGGAGTACACTGGGCGCAAAGCAGAGTGCTATCTGTTTCATTACTTTGGGGAGAAATTGAGGCCAGAGCTCGTGTCTTTCTAGACATACGCCGACGCTCATCAGTATTCCGCTCGTTGTATCGAGGGAAGCGAACGCACCTTTCGTATCCTCGGCCTCCAACTCTTCCTGTTCCTCTATGCGGTCCCTCTCGACCAGCTCAAGTACCTCCCTCTCAACAGTTCTCGTAACTCGTTCTCCCGGTTCGCAGCCCACTGTTCAACTTCCGGCTTCATCTCCTATTCCCGTTGAGTCCAGCCTTCGCAGACTGCCTGTTCCCGGCGTCGAACAGCCTCCATGATCTCTTCCTCGCATTTCGAGATGGCGTTGGCGACTTCCTCTTCTCGCTTAATAACGAGGACGCGTAGTTCTTCCTCGCGTTTCGCCACAGCGTGTTTCACCGCGAGCTCGAGCTGAGGTACGCTGCAAGTCTTCTAGAGACAGCTGGGAGAGGTGGTTGGATATTGACAACGAGGTCGGGGAGGAGGATTGGAGCTAGGAGACGACTTGCTGGAGGTGCAGAGTCTCTTGGTCTTTTCGGGCGAGCATTGAGGTGATTTCTTGTTCCCAACGAGCGATAATTTGTTCGCGTTGGATTATTGTGTTTTTGTGGGATTTCAGTGGCGAGAGCCTGGGGGAAAGCACGTCAGCGTCTGCGGAAGGAAGCGAGACGAGATCCAGCGGGAGCAACAACTAGCGAGAGCGCGTAAAACGAAGAACACGGTATACGCGAGATGGGGAAGAGTGAAACTGGATACTCACATCTTCTCTGCCTCCGAGACCCTAAACACCAGCTCTAACCCTAGCCGCCGTTGACCTCAGCTACTGTCGCCGCCATCTCTCCATCTTCTCCAGCCGCCGTCGTCGCCTCTCATGACCTCCAGCCGTTGTCACCAACCTCTCACTCTCCAGCTGCCGTCGTCGTCGTCCACCTCCTCATACATCCTCCTCCTCTTGCCCATCACTAGCCACGGCTGGCAGCGCCATCGACTGCTTCCAGCGGCGGGAAGGTCGTCCGTTGTTGTCGTCGTCGCCCGAAGGGATGATGTTGATGGTTGAGAGAGCAGCCCGCCCCACTCGTGCGTTACGACCATCTTCGATGGTCAGTGGTTGGGTATAACCACCACGCGTATATGGAAGGTTGGCCAAATATTTGTACGCCGCGTCCCAAACCTAAACCCTCGTACTCGACGTCAGCTCCGAGATTGCGTATGAATCGGACGAACAGGCGCCGATGGTAGAGAGTGACTGATTGGGTGGAAGAGTTGATGAACAAGGAATAGGGACAGGGGATGGGAGGGAGCAATGGACAAAAAGTCTTCTCTCTCCGAGCGACTAGGGCCTCGAACGTCGAAACCAACGAATGAAGTGTCCTCGAAAGAAACAAACCACAATCAACCTCAAAGAATGATAAAACACCCACCGATAAACCTCAAGAGAGGAGCATACTGCATTATCCACCAGCGTAATACTAAACCAGTTATTCGCCCACGCAGATCCATCAGGATCGTTCGTCGTTACGGGTGGCAGATTTCATGCGATAACGCTGTTGAGTGGGCGAGCGAGGCCGAGGCGACTGTTGAAAATTTTGATAGAAGAGTTCCCTGTCGGCTTGGATACCGGCAGCGGGAGGGACGAGGCGCAGGGTTATGAAGGAATGGGGAGACGGGGTGAAGCGAAGGAAGCTGAAAGAAGAAGAGCAAGCGAGGGGCGAACGAACAAAGGAGGAGAGCAAGACAGGAGAGGGTGAAGAGAATATCGACGAACAAGGCACGATGTAGGGGTTGGATGAGCATAGCAAATAAAGCAAGAAACGAATTTTCGAGCGAAAAGCACTCACCCAACGCTTGGTTCTCAATCGAGCAATCGCCAATGACGACCCTAACCCAATACACGAGGCCAGCCACATACCCCTGCAAATAATCGATCGACACTGGTGAGATTAGCTCCGCTTGACGAAGGGTTGTATATATTTCCAGAGCACGAACAGGAGTAGGCGATCCACTGCGGAGGAATTGAATGAGAGAGCGAAAGGGAGGGGATGAGTGAGAGAGGGAACAGGGTAAGGGATCGAACGACGGAAGTCACGCGAAGCTGGTCTGGTTCAGTAGGACAATTGGGGGAGCGGTAAGGAAAGGACCAGAGGACGTTGTTGATTGCAGAGGGTGTGTACAGACACTGGGTTACGGAGCGGAATACATTGTGTTGTTAGCAGTGTATCAGTATTTGGATCGGGTTGTGAGTGTTGAGAAGGGGTTAGTAAGTTCCGCCTCCGCCTTGCCCATCACCAGTCCGCATGACACCAGCTTCGACGCTCGTTCATTTCTCGAATGTTGGCGGCTTAACATGTCACCGACCGACTCCGAGTCCTATGCTAATAATTCTCACAGCTCCTGAAGCCGCTTAGTAGGTTAATTCCTCATTGTTGGTATGCTTGGTCCATCCTTCTAACATACTCACCCTTTCAACACGCCGATCTGCAAATACTCGAAGCAAGCTCATTATTTCGATCTGATACGATAGCTACAAGGAAAACCATACTCGTCCCTCCCGAATGCTTCATCCATTGTAAGTGGGTCTAGCACGTTGAGAGTCACTTGGAAAGGTTCGTCCCACCAAAAACATACTCTCACATATCCCCAGAACCCCTTGATGGGCCAATCCAATCTCTCTCACACCGTTCTCATGGACTTGGCGTAGCCGTAGCCGTAGTCGTAGTTGTAGTCGTAGTCACAATTGGCAGACAAGTGGGACTGACAGGTGGACACGGTGAATCCGGAATTGGAGTCGGCAATGGGAGAAAAATCTGAGTGAAACCACTTGGACATGGCGCAAAGGTACATCTGCGGTGGAGTCCGCTGTTTGAGAAGGCAGAGGCTTGTGGTGCTGCGGTGATCGCGATTTTCGCGAGAGATAAAGGAGCGAGAGCAAACAAGAAGACGAGGGTAGTCGAGGTGAGTGACCTGAGCATTTTGACAAAGAAAAGTGGAGAAGGCTTCCACGCAGTTGGATAAACGTATGAGTTGGCCGCTTCCCTTTTGTAGGGCCTGGGTAAGATCTCGATGGCCGTGTGGCCGACGAGATATATACTTTGATATCGATTCCCCCGGGCTGTATGGACGACGGACATTCACCGGCAATTCGACAGCTTCTTATTTGCCTTGGATGTCATTTAAATTCAGAATCAAACCGAAGTAAGGCCTCAGGCACCGGAGAGGAAGAGATCTCTAGAGATGCATGCTGCCGAAGGCAGTGACATACAGGGTCGATGTAGAAGAGACAAATGGCGGGCAAGAGCAAGGGATCATAGTGCAAACTAGTGATGATCAATGAATCATATGCCACATAATGTTTTGACGCAGCGAAGGAAACCGTGGGTTCCACCAGGCAAGCGGGTGGCACTTACAGCAGTTGCATGATATGTGCAGTTAGTCCCGCAGTACCTAGGTCAGACCGCTGAACGGTAGAACAAACACTCTTCACTGGATGCGGCTCCAACTCGCCAGTTAAATGATCTCGCCAAGAACTTTAAATTGGCAAACGCTCGCTAATCGCCCGTCCGCCATGTATACCGCACATTATCTAGGCACAAACATACAAAGTCCCAACATACAATTGAATTAGATCTCTTCGTCCACTATAGACTCATAGCCGTCAACTCCCTCGATCCACCTTCTTCCCCTCCCGAGCTCTCCACCACCGGCGCCGCTACCAGGCCCTCGACCGATCTCTTGATCGACTGCCCCTGCTTCTCGACGATCCTCGTCAAATCTTATATCTGCTTACTCAACTCCGTCTGGTTCTGCGCCAACTTGAGATTACTGAGGTCCCTCGTAGGCGTTTGCATGGATGTTGACCAGCCCATATACTCTGGATCGAGATGAGGGCTATGAGCCATTTTTTGGATTGTAGGAAGGGAATTCCCAGAGGAATGGGGTAGGTGGGCCCATGGGGTTGGATCAGATAGCTGCAGGATCTTGCATGAGGTTGAATAATGCCGCTCAGCGAGTATTGGGTAATACCGCCCGACCAGTCATCCGTGTGCAGGAGACAAACCACTGCGAAAACAGATGGTTTGCCGAAGCTATGTGTGAGTGCCATTGTCGTCTGGAGTATGCCTGTTCTGCTAACTTCGGATTTGTCACAGTTGTAGGCCCCAGTGGTAACGACCTTGGACCCGTAGTCGGCCAAGGATCCGCTCCAAAGAAACAGAAGGCGAAGGATATTGCGGCGAAGTCTGGTCTTGAGTGGCTGCGTTCTGAATATCCTTTGGTCGATTTTAGCGGCATTTGAAGGACTATTCCACCAAGTACTCCGTAGTATAGCAGTTGAAGCAATACACCTTTCAATATCACAGCCACAGGCGGCAGAGAATGCCGACGATCTGGGATTTATTCCTACAGTTCCCGCCCCTCTCCCTCTCAACGAAAGGCACCTCCCGCTTCCCTCCCTCCTTCAAGCCTCTCTATCTGTCTGTTTACTGATGGTTTTGTCCTATGTTTCTCCTTCCATTGCTCATCTTTCACTGACCCGCTTGCAATCACGCCAAATCGACCCGAACTGACCCCGCAGTGCAGATAGGGCGAACCCGAGCAGCTCAAAAACCTGGATAACAAAGTACGGATTGTTTTCAGGAATGATATGCATGGACTATGGAAAGTGTATCGAACTAGAATACATCAGACGAAACATTTATGGGAGGGATAGGGGGGAGACTGCGATCCTTCAAGAAAGTGTTGTCCGGACAATTGTCACCAAGTGTGCAGCTCTGGCTTGCAAGGTGAAAATCGATGAGGCGCAGCTCTCCAAACCTATCGACTACAACATTGCGCTCTGCCAAATCGTGGTGGTGCCATTGTTTGGCATGCATTGGGCCAATGATATTTTCGCGCATATGGGACCTGATTTGAGCCATTCAGCTGTGTTAAATGGAAGACAGTAACTCTGGGACATACAGTTGACTTTGGGATAGTTCAAGAGGGGATATGCCCCCATAGGTTATGAGAATGAATGCAGGTGATTGCCCGCTCGCGAGAAGGTTTGGGAATCCGGGGTGGCCAGAAAATGCTGAATAAACCGATATTTCGTTCCGATAATGCTTTGTGTTGGCAAAGGCTTTGACGACGATACCTTGAGCTTCATAAATAAATACGACTGCTGAGGACTGGAATAGCACGCGGTTAGGATGGAGATCGAGGTGAAGGGATCGGGTAACATAGGCCCTGTCAGTAAATCAGTGACAAGAATGCAATAGGTCGTGAACAAACCTACGGTGCATTGATGGTGAACACAATGCAATTAGGATGAGGACGGAAAGAGGAAAGGAAGGGTAATAAATAACGGGCCCAGCTCCTCGCAAAGGAGCCGATCAGCCTGAACGGCGACGTTAGACTCCACGCTGTCTGCTTCGTAGCGTCCTTACCAAAATATTCCTCGACCATGGTGAAAAGGGTTTCAAACTCAGCTTCGAGCTCGTTTTGTTGGCAGATCTCCCCGAATCTCTCCGCAAACAGCGGGGAGTTCTTTATGAAGCCGACAACGAGGAAAACGATGGCACCTTTGTAAAACGCTACCCATTCATCAGGACTGTTGATGTAGTCCGTAACTTTTATAACCCCCTGGGTCTTGTTGGAAGGCGACGAAGCGCACTGGTTCTTGCAGAATTGGAGGAAGTCGTATCGCTGGGGAGAGCTTGCCGATTTGACAAGTCGAGCGATGTTGAGACGGAAGGGGGGGGGCCATGAAGCATGTGTTCAGGGTGGGGCTGCTAAGCAGAGCATAAGTACATAACTGAAAGCGAATGATCCGCTGAGTCTCAATACTTGGGTCAGAGGCGGGGACGCACGCGTTTTAAGACCCGGTCTCGGGCGGATTCGTTGCCGGGGGTTTCGCCGTGGATATCACTGTCCATGGTCCTAAATTGGTCTTGCTTGACTGTTGCTGGTGTCTTGAGCTCCACAGATCCTATGCATATGGTCTGACCGCTGAGCTCCAGCATACACGCTAGGTCCGCTCGGGAATTTTGTGCGGCCTTGCTCAAGTCAATCCAGAATTTGGCCTCGTCTCTTGAGATCCCAGCGAGTAGCAGTATTGTTCTCCCCAGAAACCCAAATACGGTGCCAAGGTGGTGCTTGAGGTTCCCCTCCAAGGTGTCGAATTCAGGGATTATAAATTTATATATTTCGGTGTAGTTTATCGACGGAAGCCTTAGCTCGAAAATTCCCTTGGGGATTGACAACGGCTCCTGTGTAAGAACCGTCAGTGCTTCAATGGTGAACGTGCTGTTGTCCTCCGTTTGCGTAGCATCGGTCCTCCTATCCTCGTCGTGTTTAACACGTTGACCCGCGAGCTTCCCAAGTTCTTTGGCCAGATCCGCGAGTGACACGGTGGATGTCAGGGTAGTAGTAGGGGCAGTGGACGATGAGGATGCCATGATATGAAAGTACGGTGGTTGAGTGTCAGGTAAGTAACTGCGGAGTGCGGGTAGTAACGTTCCCGCAAAGGAAGATTTGCTAGGGACGGAGTGAGAAGCGAGGAGAGTCTAAGCCACGTCACGTAAATGCGAAGGGGTGGCCAAATATTTGTACACCACCCTGGTCGCGCCCAGAGATGGCCGTCGTCAAAGGTTGTTGGTGCCGCGGTGGACCACACGGCCTTCGACGAAGGTCAGCAGTGGAATACGCACCCCAACGACCTTCGACGATGGTCGTTCGGTGGTGCTNNANNCGNACGNCNACCGTCGATGGTCGTTTGATGGGTGTGCCACACCCGAACGGCCATCGACGGAGGTCGTATGGGTGCTGTGGGCCACACCCGAACGGCCACGGTCGTTGGACGGGTGTACTGCACTCAAACGGCCATCGTCGATGGTCGCTTAACGAGTGTACTGCACCCGAACGACCGTCGTCGATGTTTCGTCCTCCCGCTTGTGCAGATACACCTAGTGAGATCGCGGGAAGTCCAAGGCTCGATTCCTCGTGTTTGAAACGCTTTTCATTTTATCTAGGTCNGGGGGGATTTTCGGGACTTTGGATACATGCTCTGGAGTCTGTATCCAGAATAGCGACCGTCAACTTCGAGGTATGATGGTGATCCAGCCAACGAGCCGTGCGTGAAGGCAGTCTGTCACGGCGATGACAAGATTGGTAGTATACGCTGGCCGGCTCCTCCGAATCTACCCCTCGCAAATCGAGAAAGGGATCTAGTGCTCTTTCCGCCCTCTTCACCGTGATTCTTGAGCTGAGGATGACAGCAAAGTAGCTTATTACTAAACTTTATGCCATACATTCGCATAACCTAGTCTCACCCTCCCCTTCATCTCCCATGAGTCCACCTTCAAATCTGCGCACTATCGAGTTCCATCGTGATCTCGCATAATCAATCTTTTTCGTGCCATATGCGGCGAACGAAAGCAGTCCCACAATCCAACCAGTGACTATTGTCAAAAGATGCCACACATCTCTCTCCAGGCGTATTTAGAGGAGGGGGGTGCGGCATTGCTTTGTCTTCAGAGCCTGTTTCTATTCTCATCCTTTGAGTTTATTTTTGAGAGCGGCTTTGACGGTCGTGCTCTAAGGTTCGTCTGGACTATTGTGCTAACAACTGACTTTAGTTTCCCTTTCACATTGAGTATCTTTTATCCACGCCAACGACATGTCTACGCTGCTACAAAGGGATTTAATTTCTTTAGAAAAAAAAAAAACACGATTACGATCGCTCCTTACACTGCCAGTACCACTTACCCACTCGAACAAGACATCGAGGAGAGCCTAATGGCCGCGCTCGGCTGCGACTTTGACACCCAGATGCCACGCACTCCTCCTCTTTTGCTTGAGGCAACGCTCATACCACCGACTCGATTTCTATCCCTCGCGTTCGTAACTCAGTACCCCTTGCAAAGGGCTGTGGTCTCTGACGAACAGGGCGAACTTACACCGAGGAGGCCCACAGCGCTTGAGCTCACCAAGTACCCTCGGAGGGTCACCTGTGAATGTCACCACTCCTCTCGCCTCTCGTTCGTTGTCAGAGTCTTCCACTGCTCGGTCAGCTTCAGGCGGGAGCGAACCAGGGACTGGATGGATTATAAAAAACCACGGATCATTGAGCATCGGGTGAGAATTTTTCAAAGTGACCGTCCGTTAGTCAGTAAGCATAGCCTTTCAAACCTTTAGTAGTTGCTTACCTGGATCAGGGACAATTCTCGTTTATAGAGTTCCAGACCAGGTGAGCCTACCGTGTATCAAATTAAAATTTGGGGAACAATGCTACGAATTACAAACGGGATGGAGGACATGAAATGCGTCGTCTGGACGGACATTACCACCAGCACAGGTTTCTAAACATGTCGTCGCATTTCGACTGCTCAGCGGAGGCGGAATGAAAAGGCAGGGAAACCTACAATTGAACTGGACCCCACGATATGCAATAAGAATGAATGGGGGTGAACGACCGTGGGTCAGGAGAGTCGCCGAGAATTCGTTCTGATACTGCTCGGGGTCAGTGAAAGTCTTGACGACGACTCCCTGTTCTTCATGAAGCTGTTCGGGGTAGATAACGAGGGGCATGGGTGCTACGATGCATCAATTGTCAATACGGAAAGAATGCAATAAATATCTCAGAAGACTTTTCGCAACGGAGCCGATGAAGGCGCCAAGGGGGAAGAGGAGACTACCCAAGGAAGAGTGGAGGTATGGAAAGTCGTGATGTAAAAGAAATCAAGCGTNAAAAACGTGGCGATCTGGCGTCTATCGGGGCATCGAGGCATGTATTGGCGCCGATCGAGAGATTGGATGGCGGTCGTTCGTTGAAGTCGAGTACCTGCATTCAGTACTCATGGCACGTTTACACAGCTGGGAATTACTATTGAACCAAACCTTTCCCGTTCCCAAAGGTCAATATCTGTAAGCTTCGCGCTCTCGATTCCGTCCACGCTTCGAGACTGACCGTGATGAAGGGAGACTTAACGATGCTGTTCGTCTGAGTTCTCCCTCGGAGTCGTCCCTTTCAACGAGCGCAGATAGGAGAGCTTCCCAAGACCTCAGGCATCACCTTGATCCTGAATCGATGTGGTGTCGAACACGGCGGGCTATCCAATTCGGTAGGCTTCGCGTCCAAGTCGATATATCAAAGTTATCGCTGGTGTGGCCTCCGAATGTTCATTGTGACCCTGGCCACTGTTGTGGCTAACAAAGCAGTCCCATATTGCGTCACGCGTCGGTGGTGACCCTTGTAACAAAGGACGCTGCTGCCACACACCTCTCCCGAGGCATATTTTAGGGAGGGGCTTCAGCATCTGTTTCTATTCCCATTCTGTGATTTATTTTTGAGAGCGGCTTTGACAGTCGTCCTCCAAGGTTGGTGAGTTTCGTGATCCTTTGATGAGTATGCTAACGGTATCATTCAAGTCTACACTACTACATAACGATTTAATTTTTGCAAGACGATGGCTCCTTGCCCGGTCGAGGACACCTTGATGAGCGCGCTCGACTCGGACTTTGACACGCGTATGTCACCGACTCCTCCTCCTTGTATCCCTCCCGTTCTCCTCGAGCGTAAGCGAGCCAAACGGGCGGTGGTCTCTGACGGAGTGGAGGACGAGGATCGTACACCGAGGAGGCCGACAGCGCTCCAATTGGAGCTCGCCAAGTACCCTCGGAGGGCGTCACCTGTCAAAGTCACCTCTCGTTCGTCGTCGGGGACCTCCACTGCTGGGTCGGCTCCCGAAACACCTCGTAGGAGGACGAGCGGGAGGAACGGAGCGAAGAGGAGGGTCAGCACGCGAGAAAGGATCCACGGGGGTGGCGGACCTTTAGGCAGGGCGGTCAGCGATCCGAGTATGGCACCTCTCCTCTCGTCTCCTTCGCCCTCCGCCAAGACGACGCGTCCCGACACCTACACCAAACGCAAAGCGCTCCCCGGCCCCTCTTCGCCTTCCGTATCCAGGAAAGGCACCAGCAAAGGCTACAAGCCCCTGAAATCACCCTCCACGCCCCGAGCTCGAAAGGCAACGACRAGTCCCAGCGCCAAGGCAGCTTCCCTGGGTGGAGTTGGCGGGAGRTGGGGGAGTAGCAGTATGCTGAGCGTGTTTGCGAGGGGTTTGAAGAAGCGGATTCAGGGAAAGAAGAAGCAGGAAAAGCGAAAGGCAAAGGCAAAGGAGGAGGAGATGGTGATCAGCCCACCACCCTCCTCGGTCGGCATGGCGAGGCGGGGAAGCGTGACGATGGACGACCAATGCGACGAGGAAATCGAGCTCGATGAGGCGATGGACCCTTGCTCGCCTACGACAGGCGACCCTTTCGGAACACCGGGAGCGAGAMTRGACKMGGACTGCGAGATGACGCCGGCGTCTTCACCTTGCAACGGCAGCCCGGTGAGCATCAGCGCAAGCATGAGAAGGGCRCACAGTCGAGGAAAGGCGATGCAAGTGCTGGGATACGAAGTTCACSAGGCATTCGAGTAGTTACCTTTGTTTGTCCCTGACCCTGAATACAAACAAATCAGCACGTGCTGTTCTAGAGACTTCGGTCACATGCCGAAAATTTAAAAGCCGGGTCCTCAACGTCACAGTTCTCCGTCTCGTTTCCGCGGAACGCCAGCTCACTCCTCTTCCTCCTCCTCCATGCATCGTCTCTCTACCACCTCGTCGCGCTCCATCCGTCGTGCAGCTGCCCGAGCAGCCAACAAGCAGCTCAGCCGTGGCGCGCACAAGGAAATCAAGTTTAGCAACGACGGACGCGCGAGCATCCTCAAGGGTGTCGATGTCTTGGCCAACGCTGTCAGCGTTACTCTCGGTCCCAAGGGTCGCAACGTCATCATCGAACAGTCGTTTGGTGGTCCAAAAATCACCAAGGGTATGTCTTTTGCTCTTTCCGTGTCGCGGTATGACTGACAACCTCCGTAGACGGTGTGACAGTCGCCAAGTCCATCACCCTCCAGGACAAGTTTGAGAACCTCGGTGCTCGGTACGTCTCCCCCTCCTCCTCCCCCGTCCCGCTGACTCACCTCTCGCCAGACTCGTCCAAGACGTCGCCTCCAAGACCAACGAAATTGCTGGAGACGGTACTACCACCGCCACCGTCCTCGCACGCGCCATCTACTCCGAGGGCGTCAAGAACGTTGCAGCAGGTTGCAACCCCATGGACCTCCGACGAGGCTCTCAGGCCGCCGTCGACCGCGTCGTCTCCTTCCTCTCCTCCCACGCAAAAACCGTCACCACCACCGCCGAGATTGCCCCAAGTAGCCACCATCTCTGCCAACGGCGACACCCACGTCGGCAACCTCATTGCTCAGGCTATGGAAAAGGTTGGCAAGGAGGGTGTTATCACCGTCAAGGAGGGACGAACGATCGAGGACGAAATCGAAATCACCGAAGGCATGCGCTTCGACCGCGGTTTCATCTCTCCCTACTTTGTCACCGACGTCAAGGCACAAAAGGTCGAGTTTGAAAAGCCTCTCATCCTCCTCTCCGAAAAGAAGATTTCCTTGCTCCAGGATATCCTTCCCTCGCTCGAAGCCGCCGCCCAGGCCCGTCGACCCCTCCTCATCATCGCTGAAGACATTGACGGCGAGGCACTCGCTGCCTGCATCCTCAACAAGCTCCGTGGCCAACTCCAGGTCGCAGCYGTCAAGGCACCAGGCTTTGGTGACAACCGCAAGAGCATCCTCGGCGAYTTGGCCATCCTCACCGGTGGTACCGTCTTCACCGACGAGGTCGACATCAAGCTCGAGCGTGCCACACCCGACATGTTGGGTTCCACCGGCTCCGTCACCATCACCAAGGAAGACACCATCATCCTCAACGGCGAAGGCTCCAAGGACGCCATTCAAGCCCGGTGCGAACAGATYAGGTCGCTCGTCGCTGATACCACCACCTCAGAATACGACCGCACCAAGCTCCAAGAACGTTTGGCCAAGCTCAGCGGAGGTGTAGCCGTCATCAAGGTCGGAGGTGCCTCGGAGGTGGAAGTAGGAGAGAAGAAGGACAGGTACGACGACGCCCTGAACGCCACTCGCGCAGCAGTCGAAGAAGGTATCCTCCCCGGAGGTGGAACCGCCCTCCTCAAGGCCTCGCTGCAGCTCGCTACCACCTCCCCCGCAACCTCTGCCGGCTCTTCCTCTTCACCCGTCTCMCCCGACGCCAAGCCCATCCCTACCTCCAACTTTGACCAAGAGCTCGGTGTCGCCATCATCCGACGTGCCTTGACCGGCCCCNATCCGAACCATCCTCAACAACGCTGGAGAAGAGTCGTCTGTCATCGTCGGAACTCTCCTCGGCTCGTCAGCCTACAATACCCCAGAAAAGTTCAACTGGGGCTACGACGCTGCCAAGGGCGAGTACGCTGACATGGTTCAGAGCGGAATTGTGGATCCCTTGAAGGTGGTGAGGACGGCGTTGGTGGATGCTGCCGGTGTTGCGAGTCTGTTGACGACTAGCGAAGCATGTGTAGTCGACGCACCAGAAGAAAAGGGCCCTGCTGGACCACCAATGGGTGGCATGGGCGGAATGGGTGGTATGGGAGGCTTCTAAAGGGCGGATCATAGGTGGGAGGTAGGATGAGCGCTGTCTGTCGTTGTGCTGCCTTGTTCGTTTGCTTCCCTTCCTCTCTGCTTACTCTCGCTTCCCTCATTCGAAAAGTACCCATCCCGACCAACGCTCCTCGTATTCATTCTCAACGCTAATTCGTTGCAACGCTTAATGATGGCCTAGAACTTATATCACTCACGCATGTAGTTAGATGACCTAATACGACGCACACCCTGCTCACTTTCATTTTAACAAGTCGAGGACAAGGTTAGGTTCCAAGTCGCCATGTGCGTGTAAGTACGATGAGAAGACAAAAAGCAAAAGTTCGGATACGGGGAATCGAACCCCGAGCTGCCGCGTGAGAGGCGGCAATGTTAGCCGTTACACCATATCCGATTCCTGTCTGTGCTCGTCTGGCCTAACAGATCCCTTCGGGACGACTAGCTGCTAGCTTGTTAGCGGGTAAGTGCCAATCCCAAATCACCGTGAAAACAGCTTCGCTACTATTGACTATCATGCCGTCGACTTCTTTCCATCATAGTACTCCAGGATCATATTGGAAATGTCAAACCTGAAGATGAGTGCGTTGAATCGGGCCGTATCCTGGTTTGGCCCACTTAAAGACGACCGACAGACTTTCGACGGCGAGAGCGAGGGCAACGATTTCGTTAGGTCGCGAGGAGGGAATTCTCTTTCTAGGTAGGCATCAAATTGAGTTCTTAACCTCTCCAAGCGTTAATGAGTCCTTGTGTGAGAACGTGCCGGAAAGCTTTGGCCTTGGTAATTACTTTGTCAAAGACTCAATGTCAGAGGAAGAGTGCGCTTCCATCCTCGAGCTGTCATTGTGTCTGCGATAAGCTCACCAGAACGTCCTGAGGTCGGTATCTTGCACCTTGCAACGAGACGCCTGTCAATTTAACCTCGAGCTTCATTCAAGGATAGCGGTGGTGCTAGTCCTCGTTCAACGACTTATTACAAAAAGTCTCAAAAGGTATATCGTTAAAACTCCCGTCGAAATTCCGAGAGGTGGAAGCTAAAACTCGTGCTCGTCTTTCGTCGCACGACCAGACGGGGTTTCCGTCAATTTTTCAGAGCAAGTTGAAGGCAACGAGCTGTAACCCAGATCTTTGTTCCAAAATAGCGTACTTGGCTCAGGATAGATGAACGGTATTAGATTTCAGGGCTCGTCAATGTCGTGCCATCATCTATACAGTCTGTTGGGGGTCGAGTAACAGCTTGTGTCGTGTATTTTCACAGTTCCTGCTCTCTCCCAATCTCTCAGCCATCATCCAGCGTCGACTCACTTACGAGGGATGCTTTTGGCTCTTTATTTACCGTCTTTGCAAAGTAGAGATGGCACAACAAGAAGGTATGACTCACAGGGTTCATGAAGGAGATTATTGTGGCCTCGCAATTCAGCTCCCTCCTTCAATCCTGTCTATCTGTTTGCTGGTGATCGTGTCTTACGTCCCTCCTTCCATCATTTCACTAAACTGCTCGTACCCATGTTTGGTTGGTCTGAATTGGCTACGTAGCGCAGAAAATCAGCGGATTAATCCGACCCCGAGCGACTCCAAGACCCAGAAAGCGAAATGCGCATTGCTCTCTTACAATGCGGACGTTGAAGGGTCGAATAGGATATACGATTAGATGAACGAGGCTCTGGATCTAGGGCAAAGCACAGAGGTGGGTGTGGGAGGTGGGAGCGTAAGGAAGGGAAAGTACGCACGCTTGTTCTTTCTTCTTTCCTCTCTCCGCTATTCACTTTCGTACATCACATATGTACATTTTCGTTCACTGTTTGGATGCAGACTTGAGGCTCGACCCTCTTCAAATCCAAGCTCGACAACAGACCGTGTATGATGAAGTGGTTCACATACTCAAGAAGCGTGGCCAGCTCGACTTGAAAGCCAATTGTCGACTGTTACAAGATGCAACAATGCTGCTATCCGAGAAGTCGCATGGTCTGAAACTTGCAGGATTCGGTCACATTCGTCCTTTGTTGCTCGACCTCTTGAACAATGACCAAGATGACTATCGCGGCGTCGCAGAAGGGTTTATTCGGCGGCTTACTGATCGTAATAAGTGAAACGCTGGTTCTATCTTTGCAGTATCCTTACGTTTTATTGCAGTCCTCTTACTTGAGCAGCGAGGTCACGAGCGCGGTGTAAGGTCTGGTCTCTGGCTCCGATGACCGCACAATCTGCATTTGGGATGCGGAAACTGGAGAGGCGGTCGGTGAGCCGCTACGAGGGCATACGGCATCGGTGTCTGCGGTAGCGATCTCACATTACGGAAAGCGCAGTATCTCTGGCTCTGACGATTCCACAATTCGAATTTGGGATCGAGAGACAAGGGGGTAGGTTAGGACACTACGTCAAAATTCATTTGGCGTGGCCTCTGTTGCGATTTCAGCTGACGGAAAATGGATTGCGTCTGGCTCTGTGGGCAGAGCCTTATAGTTTGGAATGTAGAAACTGGCGTCACAAGCTTCACGTCCAGGACAGCACCCGATTACAGAGGTTTAGACGTTGGATTTATTTCGTTCTCACCTGACAGCAAGTACCTCGTCTCTGGCTTCGCCAACCAGACGATTACCTTCTGGGATGTGGAGACAGGGGTCTAGTGAGACAACCGCTACGAAAGGGAAGACAAGAACAATCGGACTATACCTGGTCTCTTGCCTTTTCATCCGACGGCAAGCGCATTGTCGCCGGCTCTACCAACGAGTCAATTTCCATTTGGGATGTCGAAACAAGGCGGTAGGTGAAGGAGCTTCGAGGACATACGGGTTGGGTGATGTCTACTGTGATCTCGCATGATGGGGATCACATTACATATTTCTGGCTCTTGCGACAAGACAATTCGGATCTGGGATGCGAACACAGGGGCGCCATCGGGATATGTGGGAGCGCACAACGATTCCGTGTCATCAGTTGCAATCTCGCTCGATGATACGCGCATCGTCTCTGGGTCCCTGGACGGGACGGTTTGGGTCTGGGATGCGAAAGAGGAATTGTGGAGATTGCCTGAGCATCGCTGACCGCCGGGACTCGAACATTTGTTCATGGATGTTCCTATCGCTTTTTTATTGTCCATACACTTCTGGTCTTTGTATTTTTTTTNATCTTTCCATTTTTGCTTGATTCATTTTCGAGAGCGGCTATCACGGTCGTCCTCCGAGGTTCGTGAGCCTCGTCTGGATCCTTTCCGGTATGCTAACCACTGCGTTCAGCCTTTTCATTTCACGTTCCTCTATTCATCGAGTATCTTTCATCCATGCCAACGACATATCATTCAGGTCTACACTACTACATAACGATTTAATTTTACCAAGACGAAATACGCGATTACGATGGTTCTCCAAACCCGCAGTGCCACTTACCCCCTCGAACGAGATATCAAGGACAGCCTAATGGCCACGCTCGACTCGGACATTGACACGCGGATGTCACCCACTCCTCCTTTGCTTGCGACAGCACTTCTTCCCCCTCACACCACTGGCTTGATTTCTATCCCTCCCGTTCTCCTTGAGGACTCGAGTCCCGGAGCTCTGTACCCTAGGGTTAGGGTTAGGGTTAGGGTTAGGGTTAGGGTTAGGGTTAGGGTTAGGGTTAGGGTTAGGGTTAGGGTTAGGGTTAGGGTTAGGGTTANGGGTTAGGG
>JANBPK010001614.1:0-22902 GCA_027579435.1 Candolleomyces eurysporus
TGAACCATTGGGGTGTCATCCTATCTAGAGTCAACGTTACCACATTTTTTCCTAATGGTGGGTTATCTTCGAGAATGTCTTTGAAACGATCGCATCGTTTATTGAATTTGACTTGATGGAAGAGGTGAACTCGAGTACGTGGGTACCAAGGACGAGAAACCAAACCCAGCGCCTTTAAACTCCTCGTATGGGCTTGGGCATGGTCTACGATCGTGTCGACTATTTCTTGAGGTAGCTTGTGATTCTGCATAGGACTTCTGGAGAGGGCCCAGTTGAGCTTTGAAGGGTGTACCAAGGTTGTACACGAATTGCGTATTGAGGTTACCCCAGAGCGTGGGAAGTTGAGGGGTCTTGCGATGGCGCACGGATCACGCGCACGCGTCACGGTGACCATGAGCCGATGAGCACTGAAGAATGGGCCCTTTTCAGTGCTGCCTCCCACGAGGTGTAGCGATGGGCAAGGAGGAGTGACCACTAATATGTACTCCTTTCTAGTCCCTGTAGTTTCAGCCTGCTTTCGCTATTGCCGGCGCACGGGACCGATATCTTGGAAGTCGAGGCACAATAGTGTACATGGTGTTGTGAAAATGCGATCTGAAGGCACGGCGCTAAGCGTAACCAAGAGATGAAGAGTATAAGAGCGGTAGTAGGAAGAGAAGTTCCTTCGGGCTCAGGTTGTGGAAGGAGGTGATTATGGATCCTCAAATTTTCCCGTATCCTGGCTCAGTGTCGAATTGAACATGGCTTTTAGAGTCATCTCATCTCTCTTCTGCCTTGACCTCTCTACTTCCTCCACACCACCAGTCATACGAAGCCTCTTCTGTCCCACAAACTCCAGGAACTTTAGCTGCATCTCGGATTTCAAGTCGCTGTGGCTTTCCCCTAGTCTCCCAAGGTCGGAACAAATGAGTTCGTGTCAGGGTGTTGAATGAAACACTCAGATGTATGGCCTTCTTTGAGGAGGTGGTGTGAAGGGGCTGAGGTAGCAAAGCGGGATGCAATATAGAAAGCGAAACCATTTCTTTCCTAACACCCAAATACATTGCAACGTTACGACCTACTCATTGTCTATCTCTAGAGAGTAGTCGCTTCATACGCTACCCGGTCGGAACTTTGTCATTGCATCGAAGTGACAAACTTCGAGCCGAAGAATGATAAGGTCAATGGCAGAAACCTATAGCTACCTCGAGAGGTAACGTATCCTGAATGAGTAACAGTTATATCTTTCCAAAGACACTGATTGACCGTTAGAATAATATCGTGAAGTGTACATCGTAGCGCGTCGTAACTACATGAAGGTGTGATCTATGTATGTGTATGTAAATCAAGTCCGAAAAAAGTCCAAAGTATCCGAATTTGAGAAGAAACTCCACATCGCATCGTTTACAAAAAGGCAGCAGCAAGGCCAGCAAGGAGGAAAGTGCCAAAGGGAACGCTCACGCTAGGGCTGACGACCATCCCAGCGCTGTTACTTCCATTATCTCCCGCAGTCTGACGAGAGCTCGTGGAAGGACGCATAGCGAGTTGCTGGAAGGCAGCGAAGTTGTTGGGGCCGGACTCAACAGCGTTGATGGAGAAGACCATTCCGGACTGGCAGTGGTTGACCTGGCCGCAATATCCCCAGATTGGAGCAGTCTATTATGATAACTTGTTGTCAGAAAGAGTAATACTCGAAGAGGACGAGAACACCTACGTCGTTGATCTTGAGACGGAAAGTAGGAAAGTCGGTAGCGTCAGCGGCGACGGGTTGGCTGCGAGTGGATGTTAACACAGTACGAGAGCGGGAACGACACAAAGTGGAGACTCACAAGCCAGACTTGAAGCCATGTTCGAGAGGGACACATGGGTTGGAGAAGCTGGACTGGGTGACCGTGTGGTTCTTGGGACGGAATTCGAAAACTACGGTATCGCCGACAGCAGCAGTGATATTCGCTGGCGAGTAGGCGAGCTTTCCATCCGCACCAACGAGGATTCGATGCTCCTGCGGCGTCACGGCGTGAGTAGCCGCAGGCTCGTGGCTGGCATACATTCCGCCTCCGTAGGGAACGGTGGTAGTGGGCGGAGTCCAATGGGGCTCAGGGACCGGAGTGTAGGTGGTCGCCGGAGGCGCAACAGCAGCGGTTCCGTTGCGAGCGATGGCCAAGTCCTTGTGCGCTTGGAACGACTGAGGGTCGTGCTCGGCGGGAGGATTGATGGCGAACACCATTCCTTGACCGCAGTGTGCTGTCTGTCCGCAATAGAACCACAGAGGTGCGCCGTGGTTGTCGGGAACATGGAACTCTTGAACGGGAAGAAGGTTCGTTCCAGGTGCAACCGGAATACTGGCTTCTTGTTAGAAGATCCGAGCCACGGAATGAATCTGTAGAATAAAGACGTACAAGCCTGTCTTAAACCCATCTTGCAGAGGGACACAAGGTGGATCGAAAGCCGACTGGGTCACAGTGTGATTCTTTGGGTGGCTTAAACAGAGTTAGTGGAAAAAGCCGATAAAGAGAGAACAAATGAGACTAACAAGTGGAACCGCACAATGTCTCCTGGGGAAGCGTGCACGAAAGGTGGCTCATACACAAATAGGCCATTCGGTCCAACGTTAACATCGAGAATGGTGGTCCCGTAAACCGAAGGGGCCAGCATGGCGATAGAGAGTGCCGCAATTGAGGAGAACATAGTCGTCGTGTCTGAGGCGAGTCGTAAAACGAAACAGAGAGATCAGAGAGGAGAGGGATAATGAGAAAGGAGAGAACTGGTAGTCTCTTTTATATCAATCCTTCAAGTCATTCTTCCTGGTCCGCGTGCAAGTCTCATGGCTCGCCGGGTACACCAGATGCGCGCCCGACCACTCAGGCAGCGGTGAGCAGTTTATCGGGTTTCACGGATGAGCCAACACCCACTATGTGGTAAAAGCAAATGAAATGCTCATATGATTAGGTGGGCCCGCGTAGGGCGTTCGATACCACTGGGGTAAACCACCGCCAACGAGGTTGTGGCAATCCATTGGTAAACAACAGGCAGAGCCAAATGTATTGCCCCGATCAATTTCTGTAACATTCACGGAGAACATTCACTAAGCCGCTGTAAGCAAAGCAAACATCCAAGAAGGCCTCCAAAGACCTACGCAATGGAACCCGAGTTCGGATGAGGCAAATCTGCTGGCGAAGGGAGGAGTGCTCATCTTTGCCATCTGATCATGATATGCGCACTGTGCGGTTTGACTTTCGGCATTGTCCGGGTATGTTTGGTCCCTGCACAGGCACTGCAAGAAATACCCATTAGCGCTCAATGCACTGCTACGTGCGATGAAACGCCGCCTAATTCCCTCATGCGGACGGCAATGACAAAATGGTATTATCAAGTTCGTTTGTGTCTGCGCTCGAGGTTACTCATCAAACAGGGACATAGTAGAGGATTCAGCCGAACCCCCCATGCTCAGAATCGGATTTGTCAACGTCAAAGCTTCAAGTCGATTTATCATCCAGCGAAGTACATACGGGATGGTTACCGACACTGGCTAGTCTCCTCCTGAGGGCGTCGAGCTGCTGTTGCCGACTGGTACCTGATCAGCTTTCTCAGCGCACGACCGGGCCCCATGGCTCCAGAGCAGACGGTGCTGTCTTAGAAACCACGCCAATGAAAACGCGTAGCTTTAAAACAACCTAATCATCGGATACCTTGCTCAGCAACGAGATAACTCGGATGCTCTCACTGGCATATCTGAGAAACCATGGATAACTTCGGCAGCGCCAACTCTGATGAATCTTCTCCTCGACCTCCCGACCCAGCCCATCCAATCTCATACCCGGTCCGTCCGGCACCCAAAAATGCTCTGAAGCATTCGAAGGCGCGCCAAGGAGACATCGAAAGGTCATCCATCATTTAACGAAGACGCTCTCGAGCCATGGACGGTCCAGTGGGAGTCCTGGTCGAAGAAATCCAGACTCGGTGTTAGAGACCAATCAAGCTCGGACGCAGGATCATCTTCCATCCGGAGAAGCCTTGGAGCCTCCCATTTACGACTCCAAAGGCAAACTTAGGAGATACGACAAAGTTGTGGACCATGCCTCCCTTCCGCTTATGTTCGTTCAGGTCGTGGCGCAGGGGCCTTGGGGAAAGGGTTGGTCGTCTCCTCGACGTTGAGGACCTACACGCGTGGTACCAACGTTGGAAATCTTGGAGAACGTTCTTTCGGGCCTCACACGCGCGATGCTCGACCGAGTCGTCCACCGTGCCACCGTGACGTTCAGTTTGATGTTTCAGCTGTTATTCATCCGTCTGTATCGGATTCCCGCTCAAAGATCGACACCCTGCATTAATTTCCAGGTATGTGGAGCCCAAGATCTGAATAGGCCGCTCAATGATGTGTTATTTCAACTTCTGCGTGAGTATTGATATCACTTCCTTGGAGGGCGACGCTAACACCCCTCTGCCGAATGGCGTCTACAGGTATTCTCAAACCTTATTTAACGTCGTGCTTGGCGGTTTTAAAAATCGATGATGGGCTTGGGCCTACTTGGGCCGACGATACAGGGGCAAGTGATTACCCGGGTAAATGTAGAACGTATGGAAACGAGAGGGACAGTGGCTGCCGGCTTCTGGCTGTTCTGCTGGAAATTCTGAACTTGATGTGTGGCATGGCCTGTTAGAATAATTGGCGGTTTGGAGAGGCGATTTGTGTTAATGCTGCAGTTATCTTCTTGAACGATAAATTGACAGTATGGGAGGCTATGACAATCGATTCAACACCTTGCGGAAGACAAGTAAAGTTGAAGGACACACCATTGCTGCAGCCGTTCTGAGTCAAAAGATGTGGATGCTTAATCAACATCATCACATATGACTCCGTCGAGGCTCAATATCCATCTACACCAGGTCCAGTGAAAGTATATGGTCGGTTCCAGGGGAGGGCATGGTCTTTTCTTTATTTGTTCCCACTTGAAACGAGTACAAGCCACCATCCACTCCAGCATCTATTGAAGACTATTCAGCAGCTTTGCACCTACAATTTTTAAGACTGACGTACCGTGACAGTATCAATGCCTGACCAACCGGACTGAAAGCAAAGATTAACAACATGATAAAAATGGACCTCAGTGTTGGGTGCACATACTAGATCGGCAACATATTCCCTCTTTATTCCAGTGATGGTAGGCTTGCGCTCTAAAATTTCTGGAACTACATAGGTATTTTCAGTTGTATGAAACGATATAGAAAGAAATCCGGGAAGCATACGTTAGCATGGATCGCAGTTGATGCGCGTTGCAGGTCGCGTTGGATTGTTCCGTATGTGTCTTCAGTGAATTGAACTGTTCCATTGGTAAGACCCCCGCAAAACATGTATCGTCGTTCCAACCAGAGTCGAATGTTGCAATTAGGAGATTCCGCCGCCAGCGCGAGTTGTTTGGAACACTCGCTGAGTATATACACGTTATTATCATAGGGCCGGTATCTACTCATAAAGGCGTAGAAGAACGCAGTGCAGAGGAAGGCATGATAAGGCAGTCTTTCCATGTGCAGAGGTTGACAAGCCTTGAACTGCTCGATTTCGTCGGTAAAGTTACGGGGTGCCAATGATTCAGCGATTGATTTCCAATGATAACCGAAATACCTTTCGCCGTAGGATGGCCTATTGCCCCTTTCAAAGACTGGGAAAAAGCAATAGTAGGACAGATAGAGATGGAATGAGGGTGGTACAAAGAGACTTCCTGATCGGCTTGCGGTGGTGAGGAACTCATAAAGGGATGAATGGCATAACGTCACATTGTCTTCTTCGTCGGTCCCAGGAACGTGGATAACAGCCTGGAGGTTCAATAAGACGCGTAGGACTTCGAAAACTTCAATGCCGAGGAGGTCTGCAATCCCGAAGATCGAATGTGGGTTCAAAATGAATACGATGGTAGAGATGATGTCGCGGAATTGGGGGAGATGTTGCGAGCGGGCGAGTGTTTGGGCATACAGGACATCCAGACCATTCATCTCCAGAGTAAGAGGGTGGCGTTCCATCGGTGTCGTGGGATCCTCTTGGGTGGCTGGTTGAACGATGAATTTGAACATAGTCGACGCCAGAACAAAGGATCCATTGATATGCCATACCAGCTTGTCCACGTCCGATTTCCTTGGCCATGACCCATGCGCTTGAATGTACGCGCGGATGACACGGTCCTTCCTCGCCACAGTTTGAAACGATGCTTGTAAAATTTCTCGATGTCGTCTCGAGCCGAGTGACTGTTGAGATTGCCCAAGACAACTCCATCAGTCTCAAGGCAAGCGCGAATGTGTTGTTCGACTCGACTGGCGATGAAGACTCGGAGCGGGATAGTAGGGTGTTCCTCGAAGAATGCAAGCATGTAGTTGATGAACTCCTCTACGCCTCGCCTATCTTCGCACTCATCGAGGCCGTCGATGACGATGATGAAAGGCCCTTTAGCGAGGGCCGCTTTGAGAGCATCCCCTTTCATGACTACTTGGAACGGTTTGCAAACCAAACGCTCCAGTTGTCTTGTCAAGGCGACGCAATTATTTACTAGACCTGGGTCAGATTGCAAGGCGGCCTCGATAAAAACGTGCCATGCTTAAGTCTAGAAGAGATCGTAGCTGCAAAATTGTACTCATTATCTTCTACGGAATGAGGTACTCTAAGTGCTGTTCATACAATTAGATCGGCAGCATGAAAGGAATGCAAGGATCAAGGACAAAAAAAAGGCCAAGACGGCACAGGACAGATCTGAACGGCAAGAATCAAGCAAGGTGATGTCGGGATATGGCAGGATATGGCCATGGAACATGAGGCTGCCAGTCGTGGGCGTGGGGAGAGGACACCCTCCGTCGGGAATCATCGGCCGACAAGCAAACCTGACATCAATCATCCGTCGGACGTTAAATTCCGAGTCTGTTGTAGCCACCAGTGCCCACCATGGTCGCCTTCTCTGAATTGAATGGCCTCATCTCGTCTTCTTCGGAACCGTCCACTATGACCACCCGCCCCCAAGCCACCAAAAGGAGCCGGCGTGCATGCGACCGAGTCAGCAGATCCCCAATGCTCACGACATACCCCACTCCAACATATATCAATGCTGCATATCGAGTCGAGTCATAACATCCGGAACTTTGAACTTGGACTTCACCACCGAACGCTCTACCATTTCTTCAGAGTTTGTGGGCTGACAAACTTCAAGAAGAAGAATGGGTCAATACTACGACCACATCCCCGGCTTCCTCATCCCCTGGATCAACGCCCAAAAGATATTCTGGGTCGCCACCGCCCCGCTCTCCGAATCCGGGCATGTAAACGTCTCGCCCAAGGGCTTCGAGAGGACGATGAATGTCGTCTTGGATGAGTCCGAGGACGGTCAACAACTGGAGGCAGGCCCAGACGGCGACGACGATCGGCTGAGGAAGGCGACSAGCAGTCATGTGTGGTATGAAGACTTGACGGGGAGCGGGGTGGAGACGATCTCGCAYTTGAGGGAGAATGGAAGGATYACGGTGCTCTTYACGGCGTTTGAGGGTCCGCCGAGGATTATGAGGTTGTTTGGGACAGGTGAGTTATCCMGGATGRATGCATTTGCTGTTGAATGTTGCTGAGTGAAATATTGATTTTCTTGTCTAGGTAAAGTGTATGAGTTTGGTACACCCGAATACGACACGTTCCTCCCTCCCGAGAAACGCCAGCCGGGGTCGAGAGCTGTCATCTGGGTTGACGTGCATAAAGTTGGGACGGTGCGTAGCATCTCGCCATCCTCCAAGATTTGCTATCCGTTCCAACTGGATTAACCTTGATCGTCTAGTCGTGCGGATACTCCATCCCATTCTTCACCTACAAATCCCCTCGAGTGCGGCTCCACAACTTCGCAATCAACAGAGAGCAACAAGACTTTGACTACTCTTGTCAACAGTCGGAGTCGTCGGTTTCAGACTCTTCGATCGTCGTCGTTCCCAAGCTACCCCCAGATAACCAAGGACTCAAGAACTACTGGAAACGCAGAAACCTGAAAAGTCAGGACGGCCTACCAGGTCTCCTCTTCGCCTACACCTCTCCGAAACCAATGGGTGATTGGCGCAGCAGAGGGATCTCGTTCAAGCCTGATGACGAGAGCACCGGTTCGAAAGCACCAGCGGGCGCTACTACTAGTGGTCGTGGTTTGGTCGCGATTTTCGCTTCGGAGAAAGTCATGGCAGATGTTGGGAAGGTGCTTGTGGGATTTGGAGCGGGAGTTTTGGTTACAACTGTGTTCGCGAGGTTGTGGGCCAAGTGATGAGTCTCCTTAAGTATCCTTTCTGGCGGTTCCTCGTTTCTCGGGTCGTACGGTCGTACTTTGTACTAATAATAGCATGCCATCATCTTTCGTTATCAGATAACTCTCCCTGAAACGCGCTCCGCTTTAAGCGATTTGATCAAGCGCGCAGCTGATCTGACTCTATAGACAGCAGCTGCGCTTTGGTTCCTGTTGCTAATGGCTTCGGCATTCACTAGCACTGCTCATACAGATCAAACTCACTTCCCACCCGCAGGCATCGCTCATAGATCTCGGCAGGCTGGTACGTCACCAACCCGGGATCCATGCAGAACCTGTGTTTCGGACTGTACGTAAGCTGTCTGCTATGTACTAGCGCTTTGGCTTCTTCCCATTCGGCTGGATCGTAGGTATTTATAGGAGCGGGGCGGACGTTCTTTTGACGTCCGCTTGTTTCCTGCTTCCACCCCACCACCACCACCACCACCACCACCATCATCTCTTCTAGCTCCTCTCACAGCTCCAGCTCCAAAGCCCGGTGCTTTAATAGCCTTTCGTGCACACACAAAAACTCTCCTCTAGATCTACCGCTAGTCACAAGCGCGAAAACAGACAATGGGCAAGCACTACGACCACATCCCGGCGAACATCGTCTCGTGGATCCAAGACCAGAAGATATTCTACGTCGCCACCGCTCCGCTGCTCGAAGACGGACATGTGAACATGTCGCCCAAGGGGTGCAGCGATACGTTCCACGTCGTGTTCGATGAAGACGACGACTCTTTCGGTGCCAAGGATCCGGCCGACGAGGGAGACGCGGAGAAGAAGGTGGCGAGGAAGAGTAGGGCGGTGTGGTACGAAGATATGTCGGGGAGTGGGATAGAGACGATCTCGCACCTAAAAGAGAATGGGAGGATTACGGTTATGTTTGTTGCGTTTGAGGGGCCGCCGCAGATTGTGAGGTTGTTCGGAACAGGTGTGTTGTGCTCTTTCAGGTCGTTTCGTTCCCTCCTTCCTTGTATTGACTATGGCCGTGAAACAGGCAAAGTATACGAATTCGGAACACCGGAATACGAAGAGCTCTTACCTCTCAATAAACGACAGCCAGGATCGAGAGCTGTGATTTGGGTGGACGTGTATAAAGTTGGAACGGTGCGTACTACTCCCGATATTATCTCCCCTCTCCCTCATAGTGTCCAGCATCTCACCTACCACCGTCATGCCGCTGCTATGTATCAACTACCGATTTGAATTTGCATGCTGACTTACACTTGGTAGTCCTGTGGATTCTCAATTCCATTCTTCGACTACAACCGACCGCGGAACAAGCTCCACAGGCTAGCCGCGTTCAGTGAACAGAAAGACTACGATAACGATAACATGACGTCGAACAAAGAAGAAAAAGAAAAAGACCAAGGAGGAGGAGCAGGCGTACCAGGCCTCAGACAATTCTGGAAGACCTACAACCTCAAAAGCCTCGACGGACTTCCAGGCCTCGAAGTCGCCTACACCTCGTCCGTACCTTTCAATGATTGGAAGAGTACTGGAAAGGTGTGGGATGCCGATGACGAAACTATTCGGTCTAAATCCCGTTCAAAGGAGGGTGGTGGGGCAACCCTGAGTTTGGTTACGGGACAAGGACTAGGGTGGGATTTGGGTAAGGTGCTCGTTGGGTTCGGAGCAGGGTTGGTGGTTAGTAGTGTTGTGAGTCGGTTTGTGAAGGCTTGAGGAAGTGACTATTTTATTTGAAGTGTTTGGATTACTACTCTGTACTCTATGTGACTGAACGATAGTACAAGGCTCCCAAGGGAGCATTATCCGCCTGGGTCCGATGCCTCAGTGCTAATGGAATCAACCGTGTTGTCCTCACACCGGCAAGCACCCTAGGCCGTTATGACCTGCCTCTTTTTAGAGAGCGGTCGCTTCAAACCCCGCCTGGTTCGAGCCTTCGAATTGATGGATGGTAAAAACCCATAGCTACCTCAGAGCCATATCCAGTGCGAATAACAGTTACATCCTTCCGAAGATACTGAATGACCATCAGAATAGTATCGTGGATCAAGTCTATCGTAACGTGTCGTAACCACATGAAGGCGTTACTTATGTACGTATGCAAATCAAGTCCAAGAAAAGTCCAGAGTGTCCGAATTCAAGAAGCCATAGCGTACCGTTTACAAAAAGGCTGCAGCAAGGCCAGCAAGAAGGAAAGTACCAAACGCAACGCTCACGCTGGGGCTAACGACCATCCCAGCGCTGTTACTTCCATTATCTCCCGCAGTCTGACGAGAGCTAGTCGAAGGGCGCATAGCGAGTTGCTGGAAGGCAGCAAAGTTGTTGGGGCCGGACTCAACAGCGTTGATGGAGAAGACCATTCCGGACTGGCAGTGGTTGACCTGGCCACAGTATCCCCAGATCGGAGCAGTCTATTGGCAACTCGTTGTCAGAAACAGAGACACTAGAATAGGACGAGAACACCTACATCGTTGATCTTGAGACGGAAAGTAGGGAAGTCGGTAGCGTCAGCAGCGACAGGTTGGCTGTGAGTGGATGTCAATACGGTACGAGAGCGGGAATGACGCGAAGTGGAGACTCACAAGCCAGACTTGAAGCCATGCTCAAGAGGGACACATGGGTTTGAGAAGCTGGACTGGGTGACCGTGTGGTTCTTGGGACGGAACTCGAAAACTACAGTATCGCCGACAGCAGCAGTGATATTTGCTGGCGAGTAGGCGAGCTTTCCATCCGCACCAACAAGGATACGATGCTCCTGAGGCGTCACGGCATGAGTTGGCGCAGGCTCGTGGCTGGCATACATTCCGCCTCCATAGGGAACGGTGGTAGTGGGCGGAGTCCAATGGGGCTCAGGCGCCGGAGTGTAGGTGGTCGCCGGAGGGGCAACAGCAGCAGTTCCGTTGCGAGCGATGGCCAAGTCCCTGTGCGCTTGGAACGACTGAGGGTCGTGTTCGGCGGGAGGGTTGATGGCGAACACCATTCCTTGACCGCAGTGTGCTGTCTGTCCGCAATAGAACCACAGAGGTGCGCCGTGGTTGTCGGGAACGTGGAACTCTTGAACGGGAAGAGGATCCGTTCCAGGTGCAACCGGAATACTGGCTTCTTGTTAGAACATTCGAGCCACGACAGGAGTCTGCAGAATAAAGACGTACAAGCCTGTCCTAAATCCGTCTTGCAAAGGAACGCAAGGTGGATCGAAAGCCGACTGGGTCACAGTGTGATTCTTCGGGTTGCTTAAAAAGAATTAGTCAAAAAACGCCGAGAAAGAGAGAACATATNAAAACTGACAAGTGGAATCGCACAATATCTCCTGGGGCAGCGTGCACGAAAGGTGGCTCATACACAAATTGGCCATTCGGTCCAACGTTAACATCGAGAATGGTCCCGTAGACCGAAGGGGCCAGCATGGCGAGGGAGAGTGCCACAATTGAGGAGAACATTCTCAAATCAGTCGTCGTGTCGGAGGCGAGTCGTCAAACGAAAAAGAGAGACAAGAGAGGAGAGGAAAGGGATAATGAAAAATGAGAGAACTGGTGGTCTCTTTTATACCGATCCTTCAATTCATTCCTCTTGGTCCGCGTGCAAGGCTCATGGCTTGTCGGGTGTACCAGATGCGCGCCCGGCCACTGCAGCGGTGAGCCGTTATCGGGTTTCACGGATGAGCCAAGCCTCAATATGTTGTAAAAACACATAAAATTCCGTTATTTGATTGGGTGGACCCCTGTACGGCATTCGCTACACTGGTAAATCACCGCCAATGAGGTTGTGGCAATCCATTGGTAAACAACAGGCAAAGCCGAGTGTATTGCCCCGATCAATTTCTGCAACATCCACGGAGAGCATTCAGTGACCTACTAAGAGGAGACATCCAAGAAGTCCTCCAAAGATCGACACAAAGTCTTTGAGAGTCCGGCCGAGGCAAATTCGCTGGCGAAGAGAGGGTGCACTGCTCATCTTTGCCATCTGATGATGTGCGCACTGTGTGCAACTTGAATTTCGGCAGTGTCCGGGCACATGATGGTATAGTCCCTGCACAGGCACACCGATTAGCGCTCGATGCACTGCGACGTGCGATGAAACGCCGCCCATTTCCCCCAGGCGTACGACAATAGAAAAATGGTCTTCTAAAGTCCATTCGCTTGTCCCTGCGCTCGCCAGTGACGTTACTCACCAAACAGGGACTATTGTAGAGTATTTAGCCGAAGCTGCCGAGCGCACAAGTTCCGGGTCGTCCAGCGTAGACCATACAGGGCGGTTACCGACATTAGCTAGTCTTCTCTTATGGCGTCTAGCTACCGGCCATGCAGCCGGTCGGCGGTGATCGTTTTCAGCACATGCCACGGCGCCATGGCTCCAGATCTAGTGGAAGGCGGTGTCTTAGACAGCATGAGAACAACGTAGGCGACAGCTTGGTTAGCAGCAAGACAGTTCAGACCCTCTCATATTCGAGAAATTATCTGGATAAATTTGACAGCACCAGCTTGGAAGAATCTTCTTCTCCTCGACCTCCCGAGCCAGCCCATCCAATCTCATACTCTGTCTGGTGGCCAAAAATGTTCTGAAGCATTTGAAGGCACATCAGGGAGACATCGAAAAGACCTATTGAGCTGGGATGGTTCAGACTCAAAGCCAGCGCTTTGAACCGCGCTTCTGCGGGGTTTCCGTCTTGGCCGTCACCAGCAGCGGTGGTGAAAGTGGAGGTAGTAAGTGCATTGAGGACCTCATCATCAAAGCCTAACCACTCACTCGAGCACACTCCAATCGCAGTTCGACAGAGGTGCTTCAATCTCGCAACATAGCTAGACAGTGGACAAGGGTAGGTGGTGAGTAATACACTGATTTTCTCAACAACTCTCGAGGCATCCATGCTTTCTTTGGCTCGATAATAGGAATAGGTGCACTCGAAGACGCAGGCGAAATCGGGAGATCTCGTTGTGGCCGATCTTCCGCCAGCTGGACAGGGAGAGAGTCGAATAAAGTTTGAATGGACATTGTGAATTCGAGCTCAGAGTTCGTGATCCAGGTGTAGGACCCAAATTCCAGGAGCCAGCAGAGTTTTCGAACGCAGCCGGCTTGGACGACAAGGTCCGATCGCGTTGTTGGCCATTCCCCGCCCATCATCGCATGTGGCTTAGCAACCTCAGACCACGATTCTAACGACAGCAAATTCACCCTCAATTCGAGTCTAAGAACTGGATCCGTAGATACTTAGTGCTAGAAATAATATTTTGGGCAACGTGGTCGATCTTGGAGGTAATGGTGATCCGTAAGCATTCGCAAAAAAGGTCAACCACTATTAGCTTAAGTAACGCATGAAACCCGACGACATCTGACTGCTAAAGCTGAAGGGGCTCATTCTCATTGACGAGATGGTCGATCCCACGACGACACATCTAGCAGACGGCAATGAATATCTTTGGGTGGGCAAGGGGAGGGGCAACCGGAATTACGTTCGGCAAGGCCGATCTACCTTTGCTTCGAGCCTGCAACTTCTGTTGCTTAAACGGCACTGCATCTACGGCGAATTTCAGGGCATTGGAATAGGGTATCCTCCAGCCCGAGCCTTGGCCAGGGAGATTTCTCCGCTGGAGGCGATTTGGGCGCTATGATATCGCGTATGTGTCAATCATGCGGGAAAAGTATCGATGTTTCCGTAGGTGAGAAGATCGAACTCGTCTACTCTCTTCGCCACTTTCCCTGCCAATAAATATGACAAGTTGAAGATGAGTCGAGCAATGGAGGTTGAAGCGCTTGAGCCTCGTAGTTATACAAGCGTAGTTCGATATGTCTACATAATTCAGAGTGTTTCGTATCATGGATCATGACAAACTAGAGCTCTTCACTGGAATCCGAATCTAGTTTTTGTTGTCTTCTGCGTTCATCTTTGTACTGGTTGGAATCATTNCCCCCACTTCTTGAAAAATTCGCTTATGGCCGCAGCAGCCTCAGGCCTTCGGGCCTAAAAATACAACAAAACTGATTTCAGAGGTGCCTGAATGCAAGGAAGAATGACTCACTTTCAGGAGGTCAGTGAAATCACCCAGATCCATTAACCACTCTCCGAAAGCGCCAGAAAGGTATCCACCCTTACGATGCAGCAGAGGCAACAAGCTGTCGATTTTCTGCCATCCGCCGTTTTGGGTGAAGCGAACGACTTCATCGTCATCAATAGCATTGGCGCCGCCCAAGAAACTCGGCAGGCCGTCGACAGCATCCTCCAGAGAACGCCTATAAAGTTCTGGGAGAGGGAGCTCCTCCCAATGGGCCGGTACTAAAACAGAGGGTTATAAATCCTGCCAGTGACCAGCCAGGAATCACGCACGAGAGTCAAAGTCCAACGGACATTCGATGATGTGTTGCATGAAGCAGCTTGCGAGGTGCGTGTAAACCCGAGATTCCGGTACAAACAAGTCTTTTGCACGACTTGATTCTTGCAAGAAGTCGGAGAAGGATTTGTGGTAAAGGCGCAGACGCAAACGACCATATTCATCCGTTTCGAGAGCCACAAGGGAACGGAGATCCGAGATTAAAGTTTCCTCGGCCCTGGCTTCCAGGCATAGCAGTGCAGATAAAAGATCTGCTGCAGGGTATACGGTGATGACATAAAGATCATACCCAGTAACAGCCATATGGTGGGCCCTGAACAGCAAAAGAAAGTCGCGTCTGTGATGCCTATCAACAGCTTCGTACGCGTTCTTTGCCCCCAACAAAATGTTGATATAAAGCTTGTCAAGAGCCTCAAATGGCCGTACCCCTTGTCCTTGGTGCGGCGTCCAGGTGAGGACGATCTTCAGCCTCTCCAGAGGTGAATCTCGACGCTCTGATATGTACTTGTAGGCCGTCGCGACGTAGATGAATTGCCCCGACGCTGCTCGAACCAAGGTCTCGATGTCGCCCTCACTGAACCATTGGGGATTTCCAATGCGTAGGCCGATGTCTTCGAATCTCCTCCGCAGGTATCGATGCATATCCCCAGAGGCGTCGTACTTGTGACTGAGCTGAATGTGGTATGCTGCCTCGCGTAGAAGCCCACCAGGTTCCAGCGCGGTGTGGATAGCCCATTCTGGCCTGCTGGCAATGAAAACGCGGAAAGGGAGGTCGTTGTCGAGAATGCAGTGTTTAATGGCTGCCAATAACTCTTCTTGTTGATCTTCAGCACGCCGTCGATCGTCAACGTTGACGGGGATAATGCCTGAAGTGGTGTTTAGTTCCCCAGTGCACTCGTCGAGGCCGTCAATGAGAATTGCGTATGGAAAGGTGTTGGTGCCAATTTGCTTACTCCTTCGGAGGCTCTCGAAAGGGCGAACAATGAGGACATCCATCTGGGACTGTAATGACCGGGAGAAAACATAGGGATCGTGCGTCACAGCAGCGGCGACGGAGCTTCGGAAGAGGTGGTTTTTTAATCCTATCTGGTAGGCAATGGTAGGGACAATAAAAGAAATGTTGTTTCGAGTGGGGTCTGCCGAAGAGAGGAAGAACGCTGCGGAAAGGATATCCGACTTGGTGCATCGTTCGGCTATGGTTTGTTGCAGCGCAGATTTCCCCGAACCTGCCGNCCCCCGTCATGCACAGTAAGCGCTGAGGAGCATTGGAATCTTGGATCCATTCCATGATCTCGCCAGTGACCTCTACGCGAGTGTCTTCATCGCATTTGGGAGCGTCGTATCGGGCCTTTGAGTCGTGAAGAGCGTTCGGCGCGATATTCTTCAACAGCAGTTCCCAGCCTGGACGTCGAAGATGTGGCATCGAAGGATATTTAGTGATATACATCTTTTTGGTGGAACTGACATACCGTCTGTCGATCTATCACCCGCACCGCCTGTGATCACAGGCAAATGACAACCTTCGTAGTAGTGTATATCTCCCATTCGAAAGCCGCTGGCGCCGGCGAGAAATGTCGTTGGGGTGCGGTGAACTCTTGGTACTGCGGAGTTGTCGTATGGCGGCAGCGTTGAGTGTAGCTGGTGTGGGGGTTGTGGAAGAAGGTCTCGATCGCCGTGCATCGAGAGCCCAGCAAATTGCGAGGATTTGACCACGTTGTTTTCGCTCTTAGATTGACGGACTGGGGGCTGAGATTCGTCACTTTGAGGAGCCGAGTCGTGTACAGGAAGCGATAAATCGGGAACTGAGTGTGTTGAAGCTGCACTTGTGACCCTACGTGAGTCTTGATGACGATCAACGGTAGATCTGCCACCGCGACCGCCGACAATAGAAAGGAAGCGGGACCAGAAGTGTTTCTTCTTGGACTTTGGGGGCATCGTGCAGGGGATGGAGTGGTGATGAATTTAGGATGCAAGAAGGGAATGCTGCACTAGCACCGTGTGACGGCAGAGCACGAGGCGTCCGTGCGGTGGCTGCGTTCGAAGCCCGAATTGGGTAGGCGCCCAAAGTCACTGGCGTCTAGGTTGTACGAGCGTCTTTGTGTGACGCTCGACTCGCCGTTTCGACAACGACGAGGTTTACGGGCCAGTCGTGTTAATCCCACTCCACGGCGTAATTCGAGGATTTTTCTTGCAGTCGGAGTTGAGTCGAATCGGAGGGAGGTCCTGGGGGAATGGATACCAAGACAAAANGGGGACGATNAAAAGCGCCAGAAACACCTTCACTCGATCTCAAGGAGAGAGAGAGAATGGGCATTCTTTGGACCATGGTAATTTTATTGCCGAAGCAAGTGAAATAAGGTCGGAGGTTGTGTTTCGTAGCCAGAATTGCAAAATCATCCAGTTATACTCAGTCATGGATTCACGATGCATGAGATTCGTGGAAATAGAAAGAAACTCACTATAAAACTGCAATCGGATGCAACTGGGCGATAAGCTAACTGAACAGTAAATGGCTAGGCTGCGACGGTGAGACGCATAGTATCCCTGTATTTCAATTTTCATTGCCGGGCCATTGGCGAGCTCCTCGAACTAGATCGAGACTCCCACAAAATTCGACCCGATAGGAATTGTGTCCCTCACTCCTCTAGTGCGTCATCCAACCCCTCTGGGACCTTGCAACAGATAGAAGGAGACGGTTTTGAAAAAGGGAAGTGTATCCTTTTATCAGAGACAAGCCACAGACCTGGGAGGACAACAGGGTCAAAAGAAATTAAAGGAATAGACCGGTATGAACTGAATCCGTCGAAGCTCGGTGCTAGAAACGTGGACGATCTCGGAGGCGATGGTGATCCTTACGCGCATTCGCCAGGATGGTCTACCACTACATAGTAAGCTGAAGTGCAGCATAAATCCGACGACACGCGACTGGTAAAGCTGGAGGGTTCACTCCCATCGACGAGATGGTCAATCACACGGCAATAGATGTAGCAGGAGGGCTATTTTAACCCGCTGTAACCTGTCAGACAGGTTAGATCCGTTGTGCGGGTCAATCTACCCGACGCCGGGCACATATTATGGTTCGCTATCCCTAGCTGTTCCCTGAGGCTTCTAGCAAGCCAAATTATCTAATGGCTGCTTGGTGCTCCCTGTGGCCATCTGATAAGCTGCAAATAAGCTGCTCCAGTTTGCTTCACTGCAGGATTGGTTTACTTCGGCGTCCTTCAAGTTCTCAAGGATGGCTCTCATTTTACTATCGATGACCTATGCAATGATTTTTGCTGCCTGGTTTTGTCAAGGATATGTATTGCTGTTGGCCAGATTTAGTCCCTGCATCTGGCACTGCCGGGGCTCGATGGACAGCAAGGAAGCCTCTTAAGAATAAGTTCGCTCACAGTCAGACTTCCTACGCTAGCGTACAATACCAACTTGAATCGACCCAGTCTGGCTACGATCTCCCTTATGTCGCGAATCTCGGCCGACAGGCAAACCTGACATCATTGCATCCATCGGACCTCAAATTCCGAGTTTGTTCTTTCTTCTTTGCCGCTGCCGCCGCATAACGGTCGCCCTCTGAATTGAATGGCCTCATGTCTTCCTCGGAACTAGTTGCAGGCGTCTATATGGCCATCCGCCCTCAAGCCACCAAAAGGAGCCGGCGTCCATGCGACGGAGTCACCAGATCCCCCACGCACACGACATACCCCACTTTCCGAAACATATAAACCGAGTCATACTTTGAACTTGGACTTCACCACCGAACACTCTTCCATCTCTTCAGAGCTCGCTGGCTGACAGGCTGAAAAGAGAAGAAGAAGAAGAATGGGTCAATACTACGACCACATCCCCGGCTTCCTCATCCCCTGGATCAACGCCCAAAAGATATTCTGGGTCGCCACCGCCCCGCTCTCTGAATCCGGACATGTAAACGTCTCGCCCAAGGGGTTCGAGAGGACGATGAATGTCGTCTTGGATGAGTCCGAGGACGGCCAACAGCTGGAGGCAGGCCCAGATGGCGACGATGATCGGCTGAGGAAGGCGACGAGCAGCCATGTGTGGTATGAAGACTTGACGGGGAGCGGGGGTGGAGACGATCTCGCACTTGAGGGAGAATGGGAGGATCACGGTGCTCTTCACGGCGTTTGAGGGTCCGCCGAGGATTATGAGGTTGTTTGGGACAGGTGAGTTATCCAGGATAGACGCCCTTGCCGTTGAATATGGCTGAATGAAATAATGATATTCTTGCTTGGGTTATGTAGGCAAGGTGTACGAGTTTGGTACACCAGAATACGACACGTTCCTCCCTCCCGAGAAACGCCAGCCTGGGTCGAGAGCCGTCATCTGGGTTGACGTGCATAAAGTTGGGACTGTACGTATCATCTCCTTTCGCTGCCATCCGGTCGAAGGAGACTGATATCTATCTTCCAGTCATGCGGATACTCTATTCCTTTCTTCACCTACAAAGCCCCGCGTATGCGACTACACACCTTCTTCATCAACAAAGAGCAACAAGACTTTGACTACTCTTGTGGACAGTCGTCGTCGTCGTCGCCAGTTTCGGTTTCGGACTCTTCTTCCTCGATGGTCGTCGTTCCCAAGCAAGACTCAACAGCCCTATCCGACTCTACGTCGTCCCCGAGTCCCAAGCTACCCCCAGAGGGCCAAGGAATCAAGAACTACTGGAAACTGAAGAACCTGAACAGCCAGGACGGTCTGCCAGGCCTTCTGTTCGCCTATGCTTCTCCAAAGGCTCTGGGTGACTGGCGCGGCAGGGGGATTTCGTTCAAACCTGACGATGAGAGCCCCAGCTCGAAAACACTAGCGAGCGCTAATCGCGGTCGCGGTTTGGTCGCGATCTTCGCCTCCGAAAAGGTGGTAGCAGATGTTGGGAAGGTGCTTGTAGGCTTTGGAGCGGGCGTTTTGGTTACGAGTGCTCTTGCGAGGCTGTGGGCCAAGTGATCTGTCTTTTTATCCTTTCTGGCTGGCAGTTCCCCGTTCTTCGGATCGTTCTTTCTCTGTTTCAAAGTACCATGTACTGATAATAGCATGACATCATCTTTCATTATCAGATAACTCTCGCCCTGAAATGCGCTTCACTCTAAGCGATGGTGGCAGGTATGGATGACGGCTCCGAGATTGTTTGTGACAACACCACAGCTTCCGTAGCAATGGAGGCGAGCGAGTTGGTAGCAGCGTTGAATCTGTCCAACCCCGACTCGACCATCTACGATGCTACTCTGCATTGCCCATCAACTTTGCCTTCTTCGCAAAGAACACCGCAATCATCGATATTTCTTTGCCGATGAACTTGGAGATTACACCACTTAACGAGCGATGGTCGCTCGCCAGGGTTCCCTGCCATCAGGCGCTGGACAAGAGTCGTTAAGCCACACGTCGGTTCATATTTGAAGAACGCCCGCCGGAGAATGCGACCACATCTCACCAACGCCCTTCTCGAGGGTGTCCAATTCGAGGATTTAGGTAAAGGTTCTTTGGCCTAACCCGCTTGATGAAGCCCACTATCAAGCTTGCACAATCGGGACATATTCCTGAGCTTGTGGAATCTATATCTGTGCCTGTTCACGAGCTTCTGCAGGCTTCCTTGGGTCTTAATGATAAACTTCTGAGGGTGTCATGGGCAGCTTTTCGAGAGAGAAAGTTGGTACCGAATTCGCAAACGGTGGACTGCGAACCGGCCTCCCAGTCGCGCGACTTTCTGCCCGGGCTCGAAGTAGCCTACTCCTCGCCCGTGCCTTTCAAGAAGAGTACTGGGAAGGTGTGGGTTGTCGAGGATGAGACTATCCGGTCTAAATCCCGCTCAAAGGAGGGCGGCGGGGNCGGCAGGGACTGGGATGGGATTTGGGCAAGGTGCTTGTGGGCTATGGGGCGGGGTTGGTGGTTAGTAGTGTTGTGAGTCGGTTTGTGAAGGTTTGAGGGAGTGGTTTTATTTTTTATTTGGAGTTTTGGGATTAGTGTACAGCGTGATCAAGTATGTCCTCGGTCCGATGCCTCAGTGTATACTTACAAGTTTGGTTGCCCTACCCTCTATGTACGTCTCTTGGGCCTCCACGTCGAGCTCTGTGGTCCAAGTATGGGCGTCTTCTGATTGACGCGTGGAGTGAATGGGAAGAACGCGAATAATCGATACCGTTTCGCCTCAGATATCGTTTGGATGAATGCGTAGGGGAGCAAAAGGCCTGAGTCGCGTTTCTTCTGCAAGGTGTAAGGAGGTTATCTAAAGGAATTGTCGCGCTATTGAATGAGAGAAACGGTCAGCAATCAAGTAGCCAAGTCGGAGAGAAAGAAAGGAACCTATTGGACTCCTTGCATAGCGTCCGTCGTCGACGCGTCGTTCCCTGGCGCGCTCGATCCAAAGTTTGGATCGGGACTAGGCATCTCTTCGAATCCTTTCTCCATAAGCTGCTCAACGTCGTTCTCGTCCGCGTCGTCGCTGCTGCTTCCACCATCCTTGTCTCCTGCCGCCGCTGCTTCGACTTGACCCATGTCTTCATCGTCGTCATCGTCATCGTCCCCGCTATCCATTCCGACGTCCTCGGTGGGTGGAGGAGTCCTCCTCGAGTGGATGTGATGGTCGTCGATGTAGTCTTCTTCGTCTTCCTCCCAGTCCGAGTCGATCCGGTTCTTCCAGTCGTACTTTTCGCGGAGGAGGGCGACTGCTTTTACGGCGCGGTCGACCAGCCGATCGTGTGCGTCCCGAATCTCGTCGCACTCCCGTATCACATCCTGCAGCAGCTGGTTCATGCGGGTGTTGAGCAGGCTGATTTCGTTGCTGAGGGCAGGGTCGTGTTGGCCGGGCTCTTGTTTCCGCTTGAGCTGGTCCAAGTCCAGCATGAGTTGCTTGAGGGCGAGCGAGCCTTTGGTCTGCATGTGCTCTGAGAGCCTCCGGACGGTCTCGTTTTCCTTCTCTAGGACGACCGTGGTCGTGAGGTTGCGGAGCAGTGGACCGATCTCAAAGTTGAGCTGGGGCTCGGTCATGGGCATGTTGGGGTAGATCGCGAGGCTTTGGAAGATGTTCGCGCTCTCTGCTGCATCGTTGGGATTCGAACCGGCGGCGGGCTGCTTTGACGAGGTGGGGAGGGGCGAGACGAGGGAGTTGGTAAAGTTGTGGGTCTGGGAGAGGATGATGTTGTACTTTGAGAGGATCTCGGGCCAGGCGGGCATGCGCCCCTGGAAGTCGTATGCGCCGGAGAGGATGAAGTGGAGGCCATTGAGGGTGTCGACGATCTGGTTCGCTTTGAACCTGAGCGACTCGAGCTGCGAATGGGCAGCTTCGGGCCCGGCGCAGGCTCGAGCTTCTGGGCTGGTTGGGTCCGCAGGTGAGCCATCTCGTCGAATGCGATCAAACATCTTGGCCGTGTCATGGAATATCAGTGATTGATTGATCCCATTGGCTATAAGACGAAATCATCGGCCTCCCGTCCCTCCCCAATCCGAACCATGGCCTCCAACCCTGCCCTCGAAAACTACGACGACGTGTCTTCCTCAGACTCGGAGTTCGACCCCCCTTTCTTGCAGCCTGTCAACAAGGAGGAGCTCCTCCTCGCTCGTGCCCAGAAACGCGCAGAGAAGAAGGCCGAAAAGCATGCAAAGGCAGACGTGTTCAAGCGAATGGTAGTGCTCTCATCTTAGTCCATTTCAGCTGACCAGGACTCACGTTACCACAGGGAGACGAGCTGTATGGAAATGGCAAATTCGAAGAAGCCTACATACCCTACCTCGAAGCTACCCAGATCTGGCCGTCCAATCTCGAATACTACATTCGACTCTCGATGACCTATGCCAAATTGCACTGGTACGTTCCGTATGATCTCAAAGGTACCTGATCACCCATTGATTGCGATACAGGTACGAAGAAGCCGCACACGCCGCAACAAGAGCTTTAACGCTCGACCCCAAATCCATCGAAGCGCGCTATCTTCGTGGACTCGCTCGACTCGAGCAGCGGTTGCTGATTGCAGCCAAGAAAGGTGTGTCCTCTCACTTTATCCACCACCGCTTGCCATTCAATCCCCGTCTAAATCATGTTGTACTGCATAGACCTCGAGATTGCCGTCGCACACGACAAATCACACACCAAAGCCGAAGATGCCTTGCAATCCGTCAACACCGCCCTCGAAGCTGGGACGAAACTGGGCAGCCATACCATCTCTCTCGACGTTGCGCCCGCCGNTGAAGGTACAACGACTGCCAACAGCGATACTGCCGATGGTAGTGAAGCTCCGGCTGCTGCTGGTGGTCCGCCCTCAACAGGTGAACCCGCAGCTCCGGTACAGCAAATCCCGGAGCTCGACTTCTCGTACCCCCAATACGACGACGAC
>JANBPK010001615.1:0-22854 GCA_027579435.1 Candolleomyces eurysporus
ATGGCGGCAGATGTCGAGGGTGGGCGCCGAGGCCTAGCAGCGGCTGTTATGGTCGTGTTGGACGGTGTCGGAGGTCGACAAACGATGATGGCTCTGCGCTGTCACCGTCGTTGTGTTCTGGGTCGCGAAAAACAAAGAAAATAAAAAAAAAANGAACCGAGGCTTACGATTTGGGCTTCATCTGCAGACTAGAGGTGCCATGTCAGCGACGTAGCAAGAACGGTGGGGACCACGTACCTGGTGCCACCCTTTTGTCTGCCCTTGCTGCCCTGTCGGTGGACCTCCTCCACCATGGCGAGTTCATCAGCGACATTGAATTCAATGTCGCTGGCTTTCTCACTCCCCTCCTCCTCCTCCTCCCCCTTCTGTTGTTTCTTCAGTTTCCCTTCTGTTGTTTCTTCAGTTTCCCTTCCGTTGTTTCTTCGGTTTCCCTCCCTGGGCGCTTGACGTGGTACACTTGCACGTCCTGGGTCTGGGTTTGCTGGCAGCGGCGGCAGTGGCAGGGTTTCGCATTTGCATGGCAGCTAGGCAAGCTGGCCGTGTAGCGGTGAGGACGATGAGGGTGGAAGACAAGGGAGGCAAGAGAGCACAGCCCGCTTATGCGATCACGTGCCCATTCTGTGGATTGCATTACTAAGCATCCCACGATTTTTAATATTTATTTCTTTTTTTGTTTTATCTTCCTATTTCCTGAGGTGCAGGTGGCCCATGCACATCCCATGGAATTCTGACTAAGTGTCCCACAATTTTTNCTTTTTTTTTTTTTCCTTTTTTTGTTTTATTTTGTTTTTGTCCGGATATGTATAACTAATTGTTGCTTATATTATAATGCCCCTATGGTCTACTGGTTAGTGGCCTCTTGAGCTTGTGATTGATGGTTCAATACTTGGTTTATGCAAATTATTTTTTGGAGAAACTTGGAGCCAATTGTCAACAGTTAAAATCATGAATATTAGTTTTTGATCCACAGACAAGTACAAATAACTCAATATAGCCCAGAAATAGCCAGAACCAGTGCATTTAAATCATTTATTCTTAATTAATTTTATTATTGCCCAAAAATTAAATAAAACATCCATGTAGACTCCCTAAAGACTCCAATGATCCATAATACACATTTAATATTGCAAATCAGTTTACAACAGATCCACATGGACTCCACATTGCATCCAAAGTTTATAAGGACTCCATAAGAACTCCAGTGAGTGGACTCCATATGGTGGCTCCACCAAAGCTGTTGTGGAGTTGTTGTGGACCATTGTGGAGTCATTTTGGCTGGGCTCCCAGCCAATTTTTTGGCTCAAAGTGGAGTGGACTCCATATGAACTCCATATGGACTCCTTGAAGAATTGTGGGGCAGTGTGAAGTCCTCAACAAATCACCAAGTACACTGGGACTATGGTTGACTACAATGAATATTGGGACTGACACTTTTGTGCTGGTATCTATTGCCTACCACCATTCACATTATATTCTTCATTCATTAGGAGGGAACCCTTTTATTCATGCTGCTGTTCAACACAATAATCTCCACATACAATCAGGAAGTTGTGTACCTCAACTCCAATTACCAGGTCTTCTACATCAATACACTGTTTTCTATCTCAAACCTGAATCCTCTGTTTGTACCTGCTGTAGTTCCCAACGGTAACAGTAACAACAAAAACATCAAGAACAATGAGAACACAATTAACACTGCTGACTAAATACTTTAGTTGGCTTTGATCATAACGAATAATAAAAGGTGCTGCCACATATAAGACACTGGACACTGTTCTCAGGTGTTTTGAGCATTGGTGTTGGAGTCTTGGCCTGCTGAGTGTCCATCATAACTGCAATTCTGATGAGATTGGTGGTCTTGATTATGGTGCAAAGGACAAGGTAGAGGATGCTTAAATAGTGAGCAGTGTCATAAAAGAGAAGAAATCTAAAATGCAAAATTTCAGGGTCACAATGGAAGACAGTATGCCAGTCTAAAATGCCACTTACATTAATAACATCACATACTGGTTGGGCAATGTTGAGTGGAGAAGGTTATTGTAGAAGATGGAAGAGGTGTGAGAGAGAGAAAAAAGAAGGTCCCTTGTTTTTNAATATGTGGGTAAGGTTCATTGTTGTGGTTTGAAGCTGCCAGCAATAGCATCAAGCAAAAAAAGAAAAAGTCAAGAATTCCCACAGCTTATAAAGGTCAGATGCCTGGACAGCAAAGCAATGCTGGATGCCCAGACAAGAGTTTGCCAGATTGCCAGACCTTCCAAATCAAAAGTATTCTGCATCCAGTGGTCAACCTCAGTCAGGCAGGTCAACCACTGATTCTAAAGAAAAAAAAAGAGATTAATCAATACAAGAACAGAAACTTGGCTGATGACAAAGCAGAAGAGCAAGAACAACCTAGAAAATAAAAGTAAAAAATCTCCAAAGGTATGTGAGGCTATCTTAAACCGAGTATATGCATCTGATATTTTGTCATGTAATAACCCTAGTAGTACTTTTTTTTTTCTTTTAATAACAACTAGGACTGTGAATAATGACTGCAGTTTGGTACTTTATAA
The DNA here is from genome assembly GCA_027579435.1 of Candolleomyces eurysporus. Taxonomy (NCBI): domain Eukaryota; kingdom Fungi; phylum Basidiomycota; class Agaricomycetes; order Agaricales; family Psathyrellaceae; genus Candolleomyces; species Candolleomyces eurysporus. Next base: position 2,553 of record JANBPK010001615.1, read on the forward strand.
TACCAAACCCTGTATTTAGTAATTTTGGACTACATAGTTAAGAATTCTTGACTACAGATTATGGACAATTATTTAGCAAGACTGTAATTACCAGTGTATGCCTCAGCTCAGACTGTGGCACAGTAGCATATACTGTATATAGGCAGAGCAAGTTGGGCAAATACTCCTCAGCTTGTTCTCAAGAATCTACTCTCTTGCTTACTCATATAAACTCTTTCAACTCCTTGCACTAGTCCTCTTTCTAGTGCATGACCATTGCCATTTACACCAAGACCAAGATCAATTCAAACTATTGATCCTCTATGTTCAAATCTATCTCATATTCAGTCCGGAAACCAAGATCCATCTTGGATCCTTTATAATATGTAATTTAGCTAAAGACATTATTGACGCTGCCCAAGGTGCTATCTTTTGCCCTCCAACAACTCCAGAACTTGCTGCTGCTTTGTTGCTCCTTGACCAGCGTTACTCTGAACAAACCCCCAAGCTTCTCCAATGCCTCTGGACTCTTGTGAGTGCTGATCCACCTTTCATCAACTCTGCTCTGAGTTCTATTTATGCTCTGCCTGAGTTTGAAGCCCCTTCTGACCTTTGACCTGTGAAGCAAAAGAGAGCAGGACCAGACCCTGACAAACCTTAAGGTGGCTTTATCAGCCTCACAGAACCCCCTTGCCCTTCAGCCTGAAGAAGGGCGGATCTTCCCGCTTATTTTCAAAGAAGACCTCTCAGACAACTTTAATGTCAATTTCTGTTTTTTGCACCTTTGCCTCCACCTCTCCAAACAGCCTGCCCTTGTACACTGGGTGGTTTTCATTGCTAATCAAACCATTGGTTGGGACCCAGCCACTAGACAACACCCACTAGGACCGCTCTGCCTTTCTTTTGGGAAAGATCTGAGCAAGCCCATAACATATTCTGCTGTCCAGCCAGCTTAGCAACAAGCAGTCAATATTGCTGAAGGGATTAAGGATCCTAACCAAGCTTATGAGGATATCATCAATATGGTGTTAAAACTTCCCATTAGCCAAACTTGCCTTGACATCATAGATAAAGTGTGTGCAGAGCTCTTTTCCATTTATGCTGCTGTTCATTAGGAAGCAATTAAAACCAATCTAATCAATTGTCAAATTAATTCAGCAACATTTTTCGAGACCTTCAAGATATTTACTGAAGCTAAAAAACAAAAAAAAAATTGTGATCAGATTCAAGACGTTTAACAAAGTAAGTATTTGTTTTTTNATTCATGAAGCAACCAGGAACTAAAAACTGACCAAATCCAGAATGAAATTGCACAAGAGCAGGAAATTATCAGCTGGATTGTCAGCGTCATCTAAATTATATCCAACCTCAAAAAGCATCTAGCATTGATAGAAGGTCTTATTGGAACCACCAGGGAAAAGATTATCAAGACTGCAAAAAAAAACACCTTATTAAATACATGCACATTGTTACAAATCAAAACAAAGCATTGAATTATACTAAGAAGTATGACTCACTTTATCTTGTTGCATGACTTTTTGTTGACAATGAAGTTTCAGTTTGAAGCAGTCATTCTTCTTGACAGCTTCTTCCATCCTATGCCAGATGGGAAAAGAGTTTTCAATAACAACACAATCTGTTAGCTCATCTCTTCTCTGGCGAACATTCCCAAGGCTCTCATCAAGTCTGGTGGATTGTTGCATGTCTATCATAGAAAACTGGCAAACAGTGAAAGGATGGATAATGAAGTACTCAAATGGTAGACAACTCATTCTGACTAGCATGTTTTTTATATCATTACTCACATCATCAAATTTATAGCTAAGATTGAGCTGGCCAACTAGGCAAAGGACCTTTTGGCGATTTGAAATACTATTAAATAGAATATCACAATCAAAGAAAAGTTCATTCAACCAAGACAGCATCAGAAAAGAAGGCAAGCCGATGCAGCTCAGAGAGGGATAGTTTCAGTGGAAAGGGTTAGAAAGAGGAGGCAAAATATTGTTAAAAGCAATGATAAATGAATTGCTGCATAATTACCTGTAGAATACTCAATAAAATGCTATTCAGGTATTTGTGCAAGTTTGTGATCAATGCTGCTTTTTTNCTTTCCACTGCCACTACAACACAACCATAAAGCTCCTCATACTACAGTCAATATCCAAATGTATTCATGGTAACTTTTATTTATAGTCTTTTTTTNATTATTTGCCAAGATGCTGACTGGATACACTAGATTTCCCAGAATTATTATGAGAAAAATGATGGCCCCAATGTCAAGGCTTCATTTATTCAGCATATGTTGTTGTATTCCATTTTTACAAATCTGCCCTTACCAAATCTTTCAGTATGTAATAGAAAAGGTGTTAGATACTTTTTGATCAACAAAAAAGACAAGCAAAAGTATGCAACTTATTGAATGCTTGCACCAGTGCAAACCCAGTTTCTTTCTAATCTTTTCTGAGAGCTTAAGCAGCTACAAAAGGGAATTGGTGCCAAGTTTGCACAGCAAGCTGCTGTTTGTGCTGCCCAAAAAAGACATACCAATGGCAATATCATTGCCATCATCTTTTACTCAATGTTCTGCTAGTTTATATACATTCAAGCCAGTATAGCAGTTGCTGTTGGCCTGCTGCTCCTTGAAGGCTCAATCAATTAATACTATCTGTATCCAAAAACTCTGGATCTTATGGACAACTCCTAGGCATATGGTACTCTTATAATAGACACCCTTGTCAAGATTTATATATATTGCCAATTCTTGTGCAACTTACCATTTGATGACCAAGATTATCACAAGATTCTATTCCAGTGCAAAACCACTCAAATCTTTGCTGTTCCATTTAATGCATTTCAGCAAATGCTGGTAACTGAATTAACAGCTTTTCTTTTTGTTAATGCCAAGAATGATCTTATGATGCAAGGAGGTTATAATACTTGTTTCTTTTCTGTTGTACTTCAATATGACAGCATATTTTTCACTGGCTTTTCTATATGTCCAAACTGCAATACAGAGTTTGAAAATCCAGCATGAAGCCCATGATCAGCTGGTTGTTTGTCAAGAGTATTATTGCTATCATTGAGGCACAAATATCAAGGAAAATGTGTTTGGCAACCAGGAATTTAATTCAATGGTAAAAAGAATCTAGATTTTCTCTGGACAACTTGGCCTTCCTAGGCATAGAAGGGTGTTCAATTGTGAGGCCATGAAAAACCACTGTGATGACAGTAAAAAGTGCAATGGCACAAAAGAGAATATTTTTTGGCATTGTAAGCAAAAAACATAGAATTGTAGATCACATTCAAAAGAATGTGACAGGTGTTGATGAGAAACAATAAACAGATGCAGAATTCAACATTGTAGTCCTGGGGTGAGTTTATATGTTCACAGAGAAAATGGATGAGAGTAGCAAAACACAAAGAGCCACTTTTGCAGGCTAAGATATTCTATGTTAACAAACATCCATATTCAAGCAGGCAAAAAGATCACATTATTTTTGTATTGAAAAGCTGAAGCAGGAATCAGCAAGCAAGAGCAATCAAGTGCGAGAGAAATTATGAAAGGGAAACTGAGATAGATAAAAATGCAGGATGATGGTGGCAAGTTGGACAGATACAGATGATAGTTAATATAAAAATATGGCATCTTATTATCCTTTATTTTGAGCCAAAGGCCAGAAGCAAGACTTAAAAACTGTAACTATACCCTAATATTTTCTTATGTACATTGGCATATTCACTGTCATTCAGAATAAANGAAAAAAAATCAATGTACCTGGCTATAGCTTCCTTCAACTAAAACAAATGTAGTAGGGATAAAAAAAAGCTTAGCTTATCATTATAGAAAGAAATCATCACGCAACAGCCAGAGCCAAATCAATGTTTGACTACTCATTATCCTTTTCCTGTCCTTTCACTTGCGTGAACTTTATTGAACTTGTGGACAATAGAGGGAGGTTTGTGCTACAGTCTCTTTCTGCAATGTCATCTAAATACTCTGAGTTTTAACAACTCAGTCCAGTTACCTACTTATCTCAATCTAACTGCTTGCTCCTATTAGAGATGTTCAAAAATAATTATCATGCCCTTTCCACTGATCCCTCATTTTACTCCAATGTTTACCCTTGCCAGTCAAACCACATGAAGGGAACTGCCACCTTATTGACAGGACCATCAACCATGACATCTGCATCTACTCTTTTTACACTGCGGATTTTAATGTGTTTGTTCAATGAGCACATCTAAAGCAAATCAAGTGCAAGGAATGCATTTGTTTACAGTTTGTGTTCAATATGCCTATATTGAACACATATTGAGCAAAGTTTTAGTGGTGGCAGAAGGAGGCCAGACACATGCAATGCAAATTTGAATTTGCCTGGCCTGAACATTTGTATTGCAAATTGTAGACAAAGTCAACCCTTGCATTTGGTTTGCTTAAAACGTGCTCCTTGAACAAACACATCAAAAACCACAGTGTTACCCCAACTCAGTTTTGATCTGTATGCAAGCAGCTTCCAACACTTCAACAGGACCATTGACTTTTTTCCAGCCTGCTCCATCTACACCAAGTCAGTTTCAAGCACCTCCAGCAGGACTGTCAATTTTCCCTTTTCCAGCATTGACTATGTCTGTCCAAATTACCTCTCAGGTACAGAAGCCTCTCACTCTTGCAAGGAGAATGCAAAGGTCATAGCAAGCATTTGAAATGGGCAGGTGCTAAACAGCAACCAGAAGCAAGGACTGGAGACATCCAAGAGGGAGGAAGCAAAACAGCAGAGCTGGGAGAGATGATCTGCAACAACAAGGACACAAAGAAAGGCCAACAGGACTCTTATAAGTTCTGGATGAAGTTACATAACAGTTACAATGTACTGTTCCCTGATGTCAGCAACACTGAATACTGTACCGATCTGTATGGTGGCAACATAACATGTAACACAGCCCCAAATTGTTGCTTATTTAAAGGAACATAATGTATAATGCTAGGTCCATCGCTTATGCTCTGCATGTCACTAAAAATAGCTTTTTTGGCCTAAGATCTGTGTGATTATCAGCTGGAACTAGGTACATATGGTAAACGAGCAACTACAAGTCTTCAGCAGCAAGGGAATCTGCCATGAGAGTTCTATCTTGTTGTAGGCCCAAATGTTCTTGCTCTCAGCAATTGCCTGAAGGTTTTTGCCAAGCACTGGGGTGATACAATGGGACAGGGAACAACAATGGACATTGACTAGCATAGTACATTCAACCCTGCTCACTGGGCAGCATCAATCCTAGCTCAAGGCCTATATCTACAAATGTTGGATATCAAAATAAAACAATTCAAACCATTGTGGATGTCGCCTATTTTGGTGATGTAACATCAAACAAGGTGTACATTGCTAACTTGGGCCTGTCTCCAAACGTAACGCTCTTTTTTGCATTGCCATTATACAGATCAGTACAGTATGGATCACATGGAGAAGCTGCAGGAACAACCTTGGTGCACTGAGATGCATTCATTTTGTTTATATAACATGTTTATAACTTGAAGGAAAAACTAGTTTATACCAATATCAAAAAGAATTTTACTTCTGCACCAACTGACATCCCAACCCTAACAAAACTTGCTGTTCCCACCATCTACAACATTGCAATCTCATGGCCATGCAGGTATTACATATAACAGCACCCCAATATTCTGGATCTCTAGGACTTCTTCAAGCAAAAGAGGGACCTTCTGGATCACATCATTAGACAGTCAAAATTATGGACCATCTCTGGAGCCTCCCACTGCAATATTTTTGTTGACAGAAACAAGTCTGAGACACATGCTGTTCAGGTTTCTCAAGGAATCTACAAGTTGGCACTTAAACTAATCCAGTGCAAGGGACACCTTTGCAGAAAGGTTTTCAGATGAATTCAAATTGGGGAACGGGATTGATTCACTCACCACAGACAAATGGAAAGAGTTATACTTTCCTTCAACCAATGATGCAAGTGAAGGGGCACTTGATGCTTGGAGGCTTGCACAATGATGCTGTTATTCAGAGACTCTGCACAAATTCAATTCCTCAAAGCAAGCCCTATTAAATGTACTCACCAAGGATGAAGACCACCAGCATTTATGCTGCTCCACTTGAGATTGAGACCAAAGCAAGCTCCAAGATGCTATCAAATGTGCCCAAATTGAGGCCAATAATTCTAAAGTTGCCATAAATTGTGCAAAGGAAGAAAAGCAACAGGAATTAATGAAAAAGTGGGAGATGGAGCTTTCAGAAACTGCAAGGAACCTAGTTTTGGATGACACCAGAATTGCAGGGTGCAGTTTGATTTCTATCAGGATGCCAAAAAGGATCTAGACATCTCAAAGGAAGATCAAATACCTGCAAAATCAAACACAGGATCCCAAAATATTCATATTGAGCAGCTAAAGAAGGCATTTGCTTGATACAAGGCCCAGTTAGGGGAGCTCAAAATCACCCAAGCAATCAGGTGTTATGCTTAGTTGTCAGACAGGCATGACATTGGTGTGTTCTCTTGAATACACAAATATCAAAGGGTTCAGAACTTGGATATTCAAGTTATCAGATGCAATTTTGAATGAGTGAGCAAATAGTCCTTTAAATCACAAATTATTCTTATAGGTTTGCAAGTTAGCATAACACATTAACCAGGGAATCAAGAGTGTAGTGTGAAGCTTTGTAGTTCTATTGGTCCTTTGAATACATTCACAATAACTTCTAATAGAGAAGGACTGAATATTGAAGAATAGGAGAGAAGAGAACAGAAGGTTCCTGAGAAGTGTAGAATGAATCAGGAAAAGAACGGAGCTTAGCTGAACCATAGAGAACAGGTGAGAACTTGCTGGAGTAGCCAAGTGGACTCTTGGGCTGCAAGGTTCTTGGTATCTGAGCTGCCACAGACTCAGATCAGTCAAGTTGTGCTTGGACATTAATTAGTATGACCAAGCACAGTTGTGTTCACGAGTGTCTTGGGCACTCAGCTTCTTGGGCCTTCCAGATCTGGGCAGACGATGAAGTGATCGTGAACGGCGAGTCTACTAAAACACACAACCTAACACCTACACCAACTCTAAGTCGAGCTGTGCAAGATAAGCGGTATGTAGAGACCTTTGTAGTCGTGCCGTACCAAATCGGGGGTGCGAGTATGGGGGGTAGTGTAGAGTATTAAGAATTTACAGATTCTCTCTCTTGTGCACACTAATTCCAAGTAATCGAGGAGTACTCGATAATCACACAGTTAACCCTAAGGTTACTTCTTTATAGCTTTGATCTTTCCTTTAACTTAGTATCACGCCGTGCGAGATAAAAGTCTCAAATCCAGTTGATTGCAAATGCAAAGTAAACACAAATAAAACAGCAGTAATTCTCTGGGTCAAAACTATGCTAAGAGAGTCCAATATATATACTATCTGGAGCCGCGCGATCACCGGAGCATGGTAAATAGTGTACACGAGATTTATAAATAAAAGAGAGTCCAGGCCCCAGCTCAGAGAGAGAGATAAAGAGATAAAAAGAGGGTATTGAATACGCCAAGGTGCTGCCGCGCCACTCCTGCGCTCGCGCCGTGACTATTAATAGATTCTTGTTGCCTTTTCTAGTATGCCGAGTGGGATGCCGAAGTTGATCGAGGGTGGTCGGTCTACGGTTATTCCAACCGCCGTCTTGGTGTACCTTTGCTCGAGCCGCGTGAGGAGGAGTCGGACCTCCGTCAATTGAGTACCGTTATCTTGGCAAAAGCCCTGGTGACCACTTTCCGGGTTATCTCTTCCTTGAATGACCTTCCTTTCAGAGTATACTGAGCTCCTTTCTTGTGCCGCGCCAACCATCATGCCGTCTGATGTGCCGAAACCTTGCCGCGTTGTCTCTTTATGTGCTTAGGGACTCGTCCCACTGCTCTAGCACTGAATGTACTCGATTAATGTGAGGCCGCGCAAGAGTTTAGGTTCCTTTAGTGCCTAGAAAAATATCTCTCTAGCTTTAGTAATGAAACTGGGTCTTTCAGCTGCAGGGTAGGCCGTTTGATCTGAAGCGGCGCCAACCGGCTAGCTTACTAAACCCTAATCTCGGGTATATGGCGGGCGCGCCTCTAAGTTAGCAGTCCTCGAGTAGACTCCAACTCTCATGAACCCAAGAGTAATGCACTCTTTAATTATCCTTCGCGCCGCACGAGTTATCTTAGAACTAGAAGGGTTTCTTAACATAGAGATTTAATAGACACGACCGTCTAGTTGAATAATGAACAATATATTCAATAAAGTTGGTATTTATTCGCCAAAATGCGAACACGGTCGTATCAGCGGAGTGGGAGGAAATGTTGAAATGGGCAGACAGAAAACAGGCGGAGCTGCAATAGGTTTGAAAATGACTGATGGGAGAGATGCGGCCCAGTCACAAGGAGCGACGTCGTCTTGGCATTTTTGGACCCCTTTAAGTACCCTCGGCAATCTCCAATGTCCATCAGATTTTCTGCTTACTATGGTTACTGACAAAGGGAGTGAAATTCCATTTCTATTTGCTCATCAAACTGGCCTACGGTGAGTTGTGCTCTCTGGTTTTCTTCCCACCCAGTGTATTCAATTTGCCTCCCAAGTGAGGTATACACTCCTGAGCTTGATTGTACTGTTATACAGCTCAAGGGCATTCACAACTCCCCTATTGAAGGCCTGTGGCATTGGTTTACAAACACATCTGGTCTCAATATCAAGGAGGTCATCATCTCTGGTATGAAACCAGTCTTTACAGCCCCAACAACCCTATCCATCCGCATGTCAGGGATTATTCAACACCAATGCCAGAACCACTAATCTCTTATTCAGCTTTTCAACTGGATCTGGCCCAAAGCACTCCAAATTCAGCTCAATAAATTTGCCTCATATTGGAATAACCACAAGATCCAGACCCAGCACAATAAGCCAAATATGTCAGGACCAACTCCTTGGCATGCATTCACTGCCCCTGATCCTGCCCACTATGAGAAGTGCTACGTCGAGATTGATGGGGTGGTTATTGATGTTCTCAGGCAGCAAATTCCAACTTCCCAAGAAGATTCAATGCGGTTTGTTGACAATATGTTTTCAGAATTCGCCGAAGATGATGAGGCTGTGGGCAGGCCCAATTTATCTGACATTCGTCGAGTTTGGGACATCTTTGGAGCCATGCTTCCATATCCCAGCAAACCTTACATAGATTTGGATTGTAGGTTTGACCATCCGCCCCTTCACCGGGCTTGGTTAATCAATCAAAGATGGGCAAGGTGGAGTGAGTTGCGCGCACAAGAAATTCCTGCCTGGCAGTTCCTGCCAACCATAGTAAGGTCAGCGCTTATCAACTTAGCAGATTGACAATCAAGTTCTCGAAGATGTCGGCTACTTCATGAAGACTTCCACTCAGCAATGTCAGGGCGAATTCCCTCATAGTATGCATAACTCCCTCTGATATTGATCAGGTAGCCTTGATTCTGGTTGTAGTTGTTTCAGATATCTTCACAAGGCCTTTGCATACTTAAAGTACCATTGTTGAACTGTCTTACTTGTCTTTCTTATTGCTGCTAGGGAGCCAGCTTAGTTGGCAGTCAGGGTAGTGTTGCCACGGGTTCGGCTGGGTCAAGTCGAGTCGAGTTCAATCAGGTTTGCCTTATTTTGGGTTAGGTCGACAACTTGACCTACTAAATACAACTGAACCGCAACCCGACCCACACTGACCGACAGACTGAAATGAACCTGTTTGATCATACCCCGATTGAGTCATAACTAAGTTACAAGTCGTGTTCCGCGCCTGAATTGTCCCCTTCCTCGTCCCCTTCACTGTCAGTATCCTCCTCGAGCTCGGGATCATGTAATAAGTAGCTAATGTAGCTTGTCATATCATCAGGAAGTCGCCCAGACTCATTTGCACACATTACTAATGCTTCCAACTCTGCATCTCGCCCTGTTCCGGCAGTGAAATTGAGGGATGAGCTCTTCAGCGCAAACTTGAGCATCTGAAGGGCTTCCATGAGTATTGGACGAATTCAACCTCGTCTTGCAGTCATTGTCTCCTTTGCTGAGGAGAAGACTCGCTCACAGGGAACCGCCGACCCTGCAATCGGAAGGATATCCATCGCCAGCTGAAATATGGTTGGATATTCTTCACGGTTTTCCTAACGGTGGATGTAATTAGTAAATAGATAAAGATGTGTAAAAAGAAAATGCAAAAACGTGCCTGCCAGAATCTTATTGTGGACCCACACCCAGCCCTTCCATCCGCTAGATAAGCATCAACTTCCATTTGAATAGAGCGGCTGCAATTATCTGGGTGTGTGAGAGGCGATCCCAGAACGTCGTCAGCCCAAGAGCCATTTGTAACAGCACGATGCGGTGGAGCAGGCGTATTTACTCCAGACCGTTGGCGGTAGGGCCTTAGCTTGAAAGAAGAATGAGAGATTCAGCCACAAAGACATAGAAGAGCGTGTAGTGACTCACCGAGTTGATCAAAAGTTGTTTTGCCCAGTCAACAAGTTCGTTCTTGTACTTCTGGTGCCAGACCAGCTTGATTGCTGGCGAAATAACTGCTGAAAATTGAGCGGTGACTTCATCGAGTTTGAACTTGATTCATACGTACGAATTGCGAGCGTGTACGCCGGAATCTCCTCGATCTCCTCCACATAGTCTGCAAGCTTTTCTATTCCCATGGTAATAATATTGCAATAGCGTGGCATTAGCTCCTTCTGCCTCTCCCAGCCGCAATCATACGGTGGAAATGCGGGAGGGCCTGATACAAAGTGGGGACCTTTTCGTGAGACAGCTTTTGTTGAAAAGCGTGCGGCACCTATTTAAACAAACATTAGAGTAATATAACAATTAAAATAGTTGAACGTACCCGCAGAATGAGGATGTAGTTATTCAAAATCTCCCACTCAGATTCTGCTAAACAATATTTCTGCAAATCACGGTTTCCCAAAATCATCATGTTGATACACTACATCACAAAAAAAGCGGAGGCAGGTGTCAGATAGCACACAAAACAGAAGAATCCCTAAATCCTGAAGCTGACCTCCTTCAACTCAACAAAGCGCTCAATCATCAGTAACGTTGACGACCAGCGGGTGTCAACATCATGAATGAGCTCCAGAGGCTGTTGGTCAGGATGTAGTGATTGTTGAATGGTTGCAAAGCGGTCGCGGCGAAGAGAAGAAGCACGAATCTATAAAAACAGAGATTAGATCTTGAGATTGTGAGTTGCATAGGCTGAACATACCACTCGAATGAGCGTCCTAGCGTGAGCAATGATATCACGGTCTGGAGCTTCTGAAACAGGCTCGCTTTCTGGATCTTCTTCGTCGACGTTAAGTGCAGTGAGGCCAACATTGGTGATGGCCCCAAGCACTGCCTTGCAAGCAAGATTTGTGATGTGCAGGAAACACCTAGAACGCAGAATGTGTCACTCATTGAAGTTGAACGAGAAAGGAATCTATCTCACCAAATTCGGTTGTTCCTTGCCGAAAAGGTAATATTACGGCGGTTCAGCAATATCGCCAGATGCTCCATCATCGTGTTGTTGTTTGAAGTGTTATCAACAGTGACCCAACCAATCTAAGGCGGACTGTCAGCCATAACATTTACCAAGCTGAAACTGCTTCAAGCACGTACCTTTCCAGCAATTTTTAATCGATCAAGGACGTGAAGAAGAGCAGTGCCCAGATGCTTGCCAGTATGCCTTCCAGGCAAATTGTAGAAGGCAATTAAGTCCGCTCGGAGGTTGAGGTTTGTAACTGGGCCTTCCGCTGTCTGTACAGTCTTTGCTTCAATCCAATGCGCAGTCACGGCCATGAATGGGCGAAGGTTGGGATCTGACCAAAGATCAGTCGTCAATGAGATCTTCCCAACGGCATTCTAGAATCATTTCTCAGATCAGGCTGTCGTCATTCAATAAAGTAGGAGTGCTTACCTTCAACTCCCCTCGAAGCTCATCCATATAGATATCCCAGCGTTTGCAAATGTGGTTACGGACAAAAGTTCGGTGAGGGATGTCTTCATCTCGCAGCTCCTTTCGAAGCAATAAGAGCAACCGCCGGAAGAAAACTGACTCAACAACGTTGATAGACTAATAAAGATGTTAATCACTAGGGCATCGTTAAAGGTTCAAGAGGTCTTAACGTACCTGATCATCTGCAATAATGAAATCTGCAAGCACCTCAATGAATGTGTCATGCGTGAATTCTGGAACGGCGGATTCTGGGGCTTCTTCCACTGTTGCTTGCCCTTTCCTTGCCCAATAGGCAGCAACGTACTGTTGGGCTTCCTTCGCAATAATCTTCAAGCCACGCTGATCGCATTCCGCAACCCACTCATCGAGATGGTGTCCGTAGAGATGCCGGCGCATGGTACCCGTTCCGGACTTCCGGCTGTAAGCTTTGACATGTTCGTTCTCTGCAAGGGTCCCTGCTGCCGCTTTAGACCTGGTGTTGAAATAGAGTTGAGGTATATAAGACTAACAAGTTAACGCACAGACTTACAAGCAAAAAATGCAGCTGTAATGCGTTGATGTACTGTCTGTAGGCTTATAGAAGTGCCAGACATCTCGTGCATCGTAACGCTTGGTTGCAGGATTTGGGCTAGCACTGCCAGACTGGGATTCTGTATCCGAGCTAACCAAAGATGCTGTACTGGAAGAGTCGGAACTGGAATGGCGCCTGCGACTGGGACTGTGTGGGCCTGCACGAGGACATTGAGTCTCAGGGCGGGCAATAGCATTCAAACGTTCCCGAACACTGCCACCTCCATCCTCTGATGCACCACCTGCGAGAAACGGGTTCTCCAAGGCGTCAACTACAGGGTCCAATGGCGCAGCGGGCTCATCCAAGTTGACGTGGTGTGCCTCAGACTCTGCGTTAACTGCAGGAGGTGGAGAGCCTGCATTCACTGAGGGAAACTCGTTAATTACATCATCTCAGATAGCCTCCAACCACGTACCTTGAACTGCAAAAGTGGTCTCGGATGATCCATTTGAGTACGAGCGAGTTTGACGGCCAGATCGCGGTGTTCGACCACCACAAGCCCGGCGAGAGCCACGGTTTCCTCCTCGAGCTCNGGGGGGGCATGTCAAATTGCAAGAGAGTAAAGCGAGCACGACTGATGTGGGTAAGCAGGTTTTGCCGGTACAGGACACAGCATGGGGGTTGCTGGTCTCAAACCCTTGAGTTGTGCAAGGATTTATACCAGGAGTACGATGTGGCCAGATGGATAGGTTTGTCGTGAATCTCCAAACGATCGGTACAAAAGAATCTGGTGGTAAATACTCCAAGATAGATCAATAAATTTTACCAATAGAAAACACCCTGAATCTCTTTGTCTACCATTCCTATCTTGCGAAACTGGACTAGAGCTGCATTGGACACTGTCATGGAAGTCCGTAATATACAAGAATTTATCTGGAATTTAGATGTCTGTCAGAATATCCCGGCTGCACAAAAGCGCCTGGCAACATACCTAAAGCCCAACCCCAACATACAGGAGACCTTTGACAGGCGCAGCCATCTGTGCACATCTCCAACACCATTGTGGGCAAATTGCTACAGTAGAACCTGCTTCCAGTGTTGATATTTGGGGACCGAGGTGGAATACGCCACCAGGGGACTACGGGGAGGTGATGACTCAACGTGATGCACCTTGAGGTTGTGCAAGCTCCGCCTTGCCTTGAGGTAGGAGATGACCATGTAGGTGTGCCACCTCACAATAAGTTGGCATGGAAGATTGGGCCAAGGGAGGAGATCATCGTGGTAGAAGGAGAAGAATGGACGTGCATCGCATGCATCAGATCCAGGTCATGATCAATTCAAGTTGTGAGATATTTACTCCCCAGAGCGTGTTTGTGTTGACCGAAAACATTGGTAGATACAAGCATTATATTTACATGGATAATATACAGAGCAAAGGGTGAGAAAGAATCATGTTTCAATGTTATCATACGTCAACAGGTTGACAAGCTGCAACCGCTGCTCCTGGAGCTGGGCAAGGGTAGCCTCTGTGGCGTGAATTTCGATATCGAGATGGCGAATTCTGAAATGCGTGTGCCGACGTCACATGGCTGCATTTGAGTAGGAAGTTGAAATGGTTGAGCTTCGTGTGCGTTGAGCTGGCAGGAGCGAGGTTGTTGAGGGAGGGTTGGTGGCAGCTTCGGAACTTGGAGGAGACTCAAAGACTCGAGTCACCTCCCCGGGGCGGGTTGAAATTGAGCAGGAAGTTGAGATATGGCCAGAATAGAGGTGCTCTTGCATTCTTTGAGTGGCGCCATCTGGAGTAGAGTTCACTACACTTGCGCAGTGGTGGGTGTTGTACCAGGTGACAAGTGGCGAGGCTGGTGTTAAAGGGGGTTGACTATGGGGGATAAAAGAAGATGATGTCGAGCTGAGACTCTGTAAAGGTTCTGTTTGTTAGTATACCAGAAATACGTGGAGAATTGGGCCCTTGCAATACGACTGACCTGCTCGTTCTCAGATTGGAAAGGTTCGAGCTCAATTTCTCCAGGGTCGGAAGAAGGGCAGAAGCGTGGTGAGCTAAAGTTCATGTATACGGCTGATCAAATGTGGGTGGATAATGTGTAATCGGAGTGGGGGAGCAAGAAGGGATTCCTGGACTGAAGTGCGCCTCAGGGAAGAGCGGAGGTAAAAAATGAATGAACGAAATGGAAAATCTCACCAATGGACCTAGCAGAGCATAAGACGGATCTCGGAATGTAGATTCGTTGTCGAGATGGCTGTCAAACTGGTCAAATACATGAATGACCGCGAGGAAACACAGGGCACATACCTAGCCTCTCAAGGCTCAGCAACTCCTTCGTTGTGGTGGGTATTCTCACCTTAAGGTATCCCATAACGCATCCGAGAGCCTAAAGGTGGAAGCATTACTAGTTTTTTGAGTGAGGAGGGTGAGGAAAAGCGAGGGATGCCAGGCAGACGACGGTGGTTGGTGACGAAGAGGGTGCTGTCCCGTTTTGGAATTCGGTTGCCAGGTCACCCCGAGTCAGCCCATCAGCCCATGGGCTGGACAGGGTTGGGTTGCCACACAGCCCGGAGCCCATTTTGGCGGTTGGGTCAGGCTAAAAACAGGCCAGGTTGAGTCCGAATTCGGTTTAGCCCGACCTGTGGCAACACTAAGTCAGGGAAAACTCCAACTCTATGGTTTCCAACTTCACAAAGATCTTTTATATACACAAATTGGTTCACAAACATTAATAACAAGTTTGCAAATTTCTATAGGGTATTTGTGCAGGTGGTGCATCACCGCTTGCTGCTTGTTTGACTTGGTACAACAGCCTGAACAAGCTCAGGAGTCAGAATCATTGACCTGAATGGATGGTGTCTTTAGAAACAAACAAAGGGACAAGGACATCATCAAGGTGCTACAAACTTCTGCATCATAGGATGGGAGTTGGGGTAAATATTGAATTGATATTGGATGATCTTATGCATTCCCAAGGCTTTTGGATACTCTCTGAAGACATATCCTGCATGAAAGCTGGATTCAGCCTTTGGGCAGCAACCACAACACCTGCTTCAAACTGGAGGTTGTACTCTTCAATTGAACCTGGGACAGGGTACCTTTCAAGGTTTATAAGGTGAGTCTGATAATTATGTGGCTTTATATATATGTTTCAAGTGCTCTTCAGACCCTCACTGCAGTTTTTTTATGTGTTTGTTCAATGAGCACATCTTAAGCAAATCAGGTGCAAGGAATGCATCCGTTTACAGTTTGTGTTTAATGTGCCTACATTGGACACATATTGAGCAAAGTTTTAGCGGTGGCAGAAGGAGGCCAGACACATGCAATGCAAATTTGAATTTGCCGAGCTTGAGCATCTGTATTGCAGATTGTAGACAAAGTCAACCCTTGCATTTGGTTTGCTTAAAATGTGCTCTTTGAACAAACACATCAAAAACCATAGTGTCTGGTGCTGGACAACATCACTCCTGAGCTTGCTGGTTATTTGACTTGGGATGGTGATGACTGATTGGGGAACGTTAGCCAAGACCATTGATCTCTCCCAGATCTTCAGTTGTTGAGATGCATGATGCAATCAGAAACGCCAAAAGGGATACCAAGATGCTACCTAACCTGATTATACAACGTGAAATGGGGCAACAGTTGGATTAATTCCAGTTTTTGTAGGACAATCTTCAACGTGATGCTGCAAACTCCAATTCTTGGGTGACAACCATGACACTCACTTTAGACTGGAGGTTTATGGAGTGAGTCTCATCTTTTAATGTCCTCGTATTTTCCTAGATTCTGACTGTTGGGACAAAGTACTCCAGAGGGAGAAATTGAAGTGTGAGGTTTTAGATCATAATCACTTTGGGGGACTAGGAGAGTTGATTTATAGATTTCAGAAATTTCATTTGCTTTGCCGCCATCTATGAAAACTGTACTGATGTTTATTTGCTCTAAAATATGCAATTTAAGGGATGTACTATAGGGAGCCCAGACCTAAATACTCTTTACAAATATGTCAACGGATGCAAGCATTCTCAGCCAGCACTTTGGATATGAATGGGGTAGCAGATTTAGGACTCCATTGTTGTTGAGCAAACCCTGAGTTGTTCCATGAATGCAGGTGCATATCCTTCCAATCATTTGCCTCTTTCTTCCTCGCTGCCAAATCCTGCTTCTGCCTCTCTTCCACTTGACCAGCTTGATCAATGAGAGCCTTGCAAATTCCTGAGTGGTAGGTGATTCTCTCATCTTTTTATTTTTCAGCTATCATGGCCTCTAGCTCTTCATTCTGTGCATTTAATTTCACAATCATTTCAGTGTGCAGGTTTACCATCTTTTCTGCATCAGAAAGCCACTTTGTGCAAAATCAAGTGCTTTCTAAAAGTGTTTGAATTGTTTCTTGCATGTGAGTAGAGCTGGCTTTGTATTCTTTGTTTTGCTTTGCCAATAAATGGTTCTGAGATTCTGCCAAAACAACTTTAGCCTTCAGTTTCTTCACCTGTTCTTTTAGCTCAGCAATTGTTTCCTCATCCCTATCCCCCTTTTCCTGTGCATTTGAGATCATGGCTTGGTATTGTTGCTCTGNCTTTGGAAAGCGAGGACATGATTCGGTCCCTCTCGGCTTGGGCTTGGGCTTGTGCTGATACCAGTCTCTCTCTCGCTCTTGTTGAAGCTCGTCCATTGTTGCCACAAGCTGGTCTTGGATGCTGGTGATTTATTATAATGTTTTCATTTATTGTAATATTGGTCTGAATCAAAGCATTAACTGCCCCAGTGAATTGCCTCTGTTCTAGCATCTCAGAACTAGAAGCTTGATCTGCACTGAGGGCCTGGGTACATAGAGTTGGTGCAGGATTTGGATCTTTGGAGCCTTGAAAGGCAGCTTGTGATAGTACATCCTTTTTGTGAAGAAGGTGATGTATATTGGTTTTGAATGCCAGGCAGGCTTCAGCTATGAGAAATGTGAGTGCAAGCGTTAACCCAGGGATGAGTTGCCCAAGGTCAAGCACTGTCCAATAATTCTGTTATTTTGACTCAATGGTCAAATCCTCTAAYRAATCAGCTCACCACTGATTGTTTCAGCAGACATTTGAGTAGCTTGAGCTGCAGAAGTTTGGCCTAAGGATACTCTTGTGAATAGGGCTGGAAACAAATGCTGTTCAATGACAAAACCTCCCCAGCACTTTACATGGGTAATTCAGCACCAGAACATGATCCAACACAGCCCTGCCCATGAGTGGCTGCAGGTCACCATGGGCTGTTGGAGGCTATCTTGGCACACAAGGGATGCAGGTCCTTGGTGGTTGACTTTCAAGTTTAAGTACTTGGGTTTGTGGGCCATCGCTGTATGTGGCAATTTCCAAGGTTGTATTGACCCGGTTTCTCTCCCTTGTTCTCCAACCACAGTACTGGCTTGTAGAGGTTCATCATGCACACAAGGTGAATACAATGTGTTGTAAATTAATGCATGGCTGTGACAACATCTACCTCCTCACATGGTATCAACCAGGTTCTGTTTTTTTATTTCATTATTATTAGAATTAGGAGACAGAGGAGTGAGGATTGAACTTGCAACCTCATCGAGACATCTCAATTAGCCAATTAGATTAGTGAGATCATGTGACCTCATATTGGGAGATTCTTGGCATTGAGGCGCAGTACACAAGTACCCATTTTCTATACGACCTTGGAATCACAATCATTTCCCTGGGAAAATTCAAGAAATCGATAAAAGCTATCATATATCATGAGGACAACATAAATTTTTCTTACAGTGGGGTCTAAGCACCCTTCACATTTATACTATTATTTGTGCACACTCAGCTCCCTCCCTCTGACTTGTTCAAACTTCCATAGGTCAGGGGCCCAGACTGCCTACCCTCTCTTAGTTTGACTATCATCCAAAGATGCCAACCTCAGCACCAGACCCAGTCTACCAAGTGGTGACAGTGCTCTATCTCTCAGCCACAGTGCACCAGCAATCCCTGCAAACCCTGAGAGATTGCCTTCCATTGGGTCCTCCCCATTCCTACCTGGAACATTGGCTCATACATCAAATGTTGGTTCAATGCTGACAATATTCCTTCAAGAGAGCTGAGGTACAGCTGTCAGAAGCTTGCAATTGTGGAGTGTAGCTAACCTGTGGGAAGTGGCAACCGCTTTGCATGGCAGTGGTCCAAGGCATGTTCATATACAATACAGCTGAGTGATCTATGTTGGAAAGGAGGTGACTGAGGGGAGAGTAGTACTGAAAGCACAAACAGGTAAGAAACACTGGCGGAAAACAGCAGAGCTGTTGATGGTTCCTGCACATGCCATGCATCCATCTTGGTGTCTGGAAACTGCATGTATGAACCCAAGTCAAAATGCCTCAGAACAAGAATTATTCCTAGTTGGATGGCTAGTGGACACAGGGTCACAGCATCTGAGTGCTCATTTTAACTCTTTCTGAGTTGATGTTGCCAAGTGCTTGCATTGTCAATGGATGCAGGTTGGGCTATATATGTATGGATGCACTTTGAAGACATATCCTACACAAACTCCAGTCCTTGGCAGAGACCACAAAACTCTGATTTACCTTGGACTAGAGGTTTTATCTTTCTATGTCAACTGGGATAAAGTACCTTTTGAAGTTCAGAAGGTGAGTTTGGGTATTTCATGTGATATATAAGCCCCAAATGCTGACTTGAAATTTTTGGACTGGATACACTAAAGCCAGTTGAATTATGTTGTACAGCTTGTACTTGCCTTGTGGAGAGTTAATTTACAGTCTCCAATTGCTACACCACCATTAATAATTTGTCTGAACACATCCACTGGTGCAATTTGAACTCAGATCAAAATTGCTCTTTCAGCATGTTGACAGATGTAACCCCCCTTTCTCTAGGTTGGCACCAGATGCTGAAGGCCAGGTGTTTCAGCCAAAAGACTGAGGTTAAGTCAAAAGGGCCAAGTAAAAATCAAGGGGCCTGGAAATGCAAGTAGAAAATGGCACAGAGGCCTTGGAATTGCCACACAAAGCAACAGCCACTAACACCAGCTATAACACAACAGTATTGAATTCAAACAAAAAGTGATTACATAGAAACTGCCACACATGGCAATCAGACACCTAGATCATTAGCAGTTGCAACAAATACAAGAAGAACAAGGCAATGGAATATTTCATAGAAAGAAGCACAAACAGATGATAGGACAGAAAGTGAACAAGAGAACAATCATTTGGTAAGTGTAAGTCTGTTGACATAGATAATTAAGTTGAAATCTAAGGACAATAAATTACAAGACAAATTGTGATGATCATGGGCTAACTTACAGCAGTTATAGGCCAAGGCAGAGATGCTTGATGACCACTAGAAGATTCCTGGCATCTTGAGGAATTGAATGAGACAAAACAAGGAAGAAATTTGAGTACTTACTTGAGCCAGTCAGCACCATGATACACTGCATTTGTGAGTTCAACTTTTGTGGTCTGGATATGTCCAATGATATAGCAAATGCCATTCTGATAGAGGCCATTACGGCAATAGGGTGGAACCCAAAGTAGAAGGTTGCCAGATGAGTTCTGCATCCAACCATCATCATCCAGTGTAAAAGCTTTAATGGGATAGTCATGTAGAAACAGAAAGGCCTGTGTAAAAATGGAAGTGAATCATAAATTGAGATGAGAGAAATGAAAGATGCTGCACCTTGAGATGCCGATTGAGCATGGTAAATCTTCTGTATTTGGAAGGTCTCGTCATCTGAGCCTGAGACAATGGACTTTCCATCAGGAAAGAAGGCAACAGATGTGACAGAGTTGGTATGTCCTTTAATTGGGTCCAAGGCTGGCTGTCCTGTTTGAGCATT
>JANBPK010001616.1:0-22738 GCA_027579435.1 Candolleomyces eurysporus
GTTTGATTCTCGAGAACAAGCTAAAGAACTACTACACAGTTTAGCTCGGTATTTATACTACTTGAACTGATCGGGCAAGTCCGGGCTGGCTCGATTCTTATGACCAGCATCTGTGCTTCTACTGTTCCTACTTGATAACTATCAGCTAATAATAGAAAAGAAGCAGGGTAAAAGGGCAAAGAGCAAAGTAAAAAAGTAACAGATGAGAAAAAAGAACCACAGGGTCAAGGGTATCCTCGGGCTAAGGGTTAAGACTGGGGCAAAGGGGAAGATAACGTGCTACTAAGGAGAGAAGTCCGAGGGAGTCCGAGTCAAATACAAGTAAACNATAGAAAAAAAAAGATACCCTAGGGGTTATTACATAACAATAGGCATCACCACCCATTCAAACGCACCCACCAGGGTATTCATTGCGAACAAATGGCGATCGTCAGGGTGGACCCTCGTTTGAAAGAACGAGTTGGTCATATCAAACTTACACCAAAAGCGAGCCTTACCACAGTCGGAGAAAATCTCTGGAATGCTCGGGAGCGGGTAGGCATCAGGTACGACATTAGCATTCAATTTCCTATAGTCCACGACGAGCCGAGGGTCGGCGGTAGGGTCCGCCTTAGGAACCAAGAAGGCCAGAGAAGAATGTTGAGAGGATGATGGAACGATACGCCCTGCTGCTATGTGATCATTAATCAGTCTTGTCCAAGCCTCGCGGTACTTACGCGGCGACGGGTAGGCGCGCGAGTCCAGCTGTACCGAAGGGTCTTTCAAGTGGACTCTGCAAAACTCGTGTTCGGGCAAGTCCGCCACGTGAGGAACAGGACCGAAGACATCTGCGTAGTCTGAAAGGATGCGTTGCGTCAAAGCTGCCATCTCGATTTCTTCGTTCAGATCAACGATCTTGGAAGCAATAGCAGCCACAATCTCAGGCTTCCTGTCAGGGAAGGCCCGACCGTCCTCCCCAGTGACTGAGATAGACGTCAAATTCCGACGAAACAAGGTCGCTTCCAACTCGCGTAGCATATCCCGAAAGTTACGGCGAATTTTTGACACATCTTTTCTTGTCCAAGAACCACGCGCAGGCACACGCTCCACAATTTTGCTAACTGGTCACAGCAAATCGTATCCAGAAGACTTAATTACCGCAGAACGCTTCTCGTAATCCATGACCACTCTGTTAGCTACCAGCCAAGGAAGCCCGAGAATAACATCACAATTGTCGATTAAACATGGAACTATTACAGCGGTAGTAGTACGAGACGACCAGACGTTATCGGGAGATGAGACGGTTAAAGCGATACCACTATTGTACACGATTTCATTGTTCTTCTTAAGCGAGGCTGCAGAGTCAGGGATTGCAGGGATCGCGACGTTGATTTTTATAGGTTGGGGTAAAGGCGTGGTAGGTAATCTTGCCCAGCGGACGAAGTCCTCACTGACGAGAACCAACTGTGAGCCGCAGTCCAATAAACAGGTTGCAGACAAAGAAGGAACCTCATCGCCGTCCCACACCAAGGCGTTCCAATGAAGTGACGGTAAAGATAAATGAGGGACTGGACGACTCACGTCAGATTCCGATTCATACTCAACAGCGCCGGAGATGGCAGACACGGTGACTTCCTCCACATCATCATCATCGTCGCTGACCACGGTGGTCGCTGCAACAGCCTTTCCCTTTCCATTCTCCTTGTGCTTCAACTTCGAACCGAACTTCACGCCGCGCTTTGCGGCGTCTTCACGAGCACGCGAAATGGACAGCTGAACGTAGTTGGCGCCTGATGGGTAACCCGTAGCGCAGTTACCACTCCTGTGGCCTACGTAAAACTCACGGCACTTGAAGCAGCCGTCATGGTCATCGAGAAGCTCCCTCTCCTCCCTAGTGAGAGGAGGAAGACGAGTACGCTGGTTGTCGGCGGAAGAAGAAGAAGAAGAGGTGGCAGCGGGAGCCGAGGAACCACGTCCGTTACGTCCGGTGTTGGACACCGAATGGCCCTCGCCGTTGACACGTTTACGCAAGTGGTGGATGTCGGTTCGGATCGCACGGTCCTCGTTGATCAAGGCGTTAGTCCAAGCCTTAAGGGTTTCCAAGGACCGGATGCGTTCCAAGTCAGCGCGAGAGCGAAGGTGGTCGTCCATCAGTGAGTACACCAGTTTCCTGATGTCCTTCTCCGACATCTCTTCCGAAGTACCAGTGAGCAGGAGGCTTTGCGAATAGAAGTCGTTATACCATTCCTTGAAGGGGCGATTCTTCTGGCGCATGATGCGTAATTTGGAGTCCAACTTTCTCGCCCACTCGTGTTCCAGCCATTCTTCACGGAATTCCTTCATGAATTCAGCAAACGATAACGCCTCGAGTCGCTCCCGATTGCCGTCAATCCAGTGTATGATTCGATTGTCCTGAAAACACGCGTTGAGGATGCGGCGAACCTGTTCGTCCTCCTTGATGCCCTTTTCCGAAATATAGGTTTTACAACCATTCTCGAAACGGCGGGCAATCTCGGGCGTGATGTCCCCAGGACGAAGGGTGGGCGGCACCTTGAGTGGGCGGCACCTTGAGCACGGTTTCGAGAGTAGCGATCGGGAAATTTTTGTTGGTCATAGTGGAATGGAAGGTTGTAACGTGAATTGAGTCGTCTGAGGAGTCAGAGTCTGACGTCGGTGGTGAAGGAGTTAAGGCGGGAAGCGAGGAGGATACAAGCGAGGAAGGCGATGCGTTAAGAGGCGAATTAGGCGGTGCCGGGGGAACGATGGCAGAAGCTGCTTGAGCTCTGGTACGAGTCACTATGACAGATCTCAACTAGATAGAAATCGATGATGAGTATATGCCCACAAGGACGCGATATACTCGACAATTACCAAAGGCGGGCACGAGAAAAGTACTCGAGCACCTTCTGTTCACCAAATCGGAGGTGGTATGCGGTCCTGGAACCTACGCGATACCCAGCGAGCGTCAGGAAGGATGTATGCGGTTAGACAACCACGCGATACACTCACGGCGAGCTCTAGATGCAAACCTTACAGCAGCCCCGACATCCAAGTTAATTACCCACCACGAGACATGGGGGAAAGGAGAGGGAAGAGGCAGGCCTTTGTCCACCTCGTTTCGTTTCCTAAGACCTTGAAAATTTACGGCTCGCAAGTCTGAGATACTGTTTCCCTCAATCACGTATCTGAGGTTCTGGCTTGCACGAACATGGGGAGTCCTGGGTGAATCACGAATGTGGTTTGCTGCTGTGCAATATGCTGCCTCCCCTGCCGAAAATGGCATTTGAGTCGAATAATATTGAACCGTTGAGCGACAATCATTCAGAGAAATTTGAAACCATTGAAAGTGGTGGATGAATTATCCCGATGTTTCCGTCGAGGGTAGTGCACAAAGGGAGAGGCGGAACGGCTGGGTGTGGGCAAGCGATCATTGTCATCCTTCCAAGCTTGCTCAGTGAGCCCACTCATTGAGGGCGACTGCATGGATTGTACTTCTCCCCCTCTAGTGGCAAGATGTGTTTGAGGTCTATATTTTGTCTCGTCGTTGGTGAGTCCTGTCGTAGACAATATGTTATCCTCGCGTTTGGATTCGATTGCTAACGCCCATTGTCCCCATCANTTTTTTAGAATAAGTTTTGAAGAATTTGACTTGTGACTCCCTGCTTTTACAGTCGTTTGCAAAATAAACTGCCAAACGATTTCGTCGAACGAGCGTGACTGATGGTCACAAAGCCCAATTCGGAACCAGAATCCAAGATCCAGAGGCGGGTCTCTGCCTCAATTTCGTTGTTCAACTTGTTTTGACTTCTCAGAATTGTGATGTATTTATGTATGAGCCAGCAGTATGAATGGATAGACTGTTACATTTCCTGCAGGAAAGTATAGCCGCAGTTCTCAATAGCCTACACCCATATCCTGGGTCACTGATTGGGCTGCTTGGTGTATCAGGTAGGGATGGACATCATCCTGGAGGGCTTTTTTCTCATTCCTCTTCCTTGAGTGAGCAGAAGGATTGCTCAATGGCATTGAAATCAGCTGAGTAGGGAGAAAGGTAAACAAACTTGGCACCTTTTTTCAAAGGTTGTCAGTGTGCTGATCTCAGAAGGTCGTGCATCCCTGAGTTGGCCTACCACATTCTTCAACGATGATTCTTTTTATCTCTTCATCATGGTGAATTGTATAATTATTGAGGGCAACTACACTCCTCGGTCACGAAAGTGAGTCCAAACAGGACCCCCGACAACCGCCTAAAATGCCACTTCCAAAACGGCCGAAATTTGGCAATTTTTATCCGACCGATTTGGGCGATTTTTATCCAAATAATCGCCAGTGGCCTCTCCGGACCCCAGATTTTATCCAAATTTCGGGAAGTGGCCTTTTTTACCCTCATTTTTCTTTCCGCTTCGCGGGAGGGCGTTATTTCGCGTTCTTTCAGCAGCATACATGTATTTAGCATCGTTTCTAGGAAGAAAAAAAATCCTCTAGTCGCCTACTCCTTGCCATCGTCACTGGCCTCCCTCCAACACACCACCTTTCCCTTCAACTTGGTCAGCACGCACGGATTGCTTGACGTTGGCGATGCTCAATTCGAGTTTTTGGTGGAACCTTTAAGCTTTAAGTCCTGTCCAACTGCTGTCTTGCAATTGATTAGCAAGAGTCTATCGATGTCAGTGAATTCTGTCGTTCGGGATGATAGATATGTGTTGAAACTGTTGCCAGCTGGCGCGTCTTTGCCAGATAAGGCGCGAATATTTGAGGAAAAATGCCTATTATTTTCTATTAGGTATTGAATAGCTACCATCCAGTGCGGACAGCCGCTCTTCGCCGGGCGTGACGGGGCGGCGGGACCGCCGCCCTGTATCAAAGGCCCACCAGTGGCCGAAATTTATCCCAACTGAGAACAGGCATCCGCCAGGCAGCTGGTTTTTATCCAGACTTTGGACACGGCCTGCCCTCAATTTAGGGCGGTTTTTATCCGGATTGTGTGAAAGGGGTGGCCATTTTTGGCTAATTTTTATCAATAATATTAAGACAGAACGGGTGGGAAAAATCCTTATTTACATAAGCAAGGGAGCTCGGGAGCACGGGCGCGTTGCTTAGGTCATCAAAACTCCGGCGCCATCAGTTTGCTATGTTGTTGCACAGAGCCTGGCTGCAGGGCTTGAGTCATGATTCATGGTTTATGAATTGCTGTCGGGTCAACCCTGGGCATATGAGAATTTTTGGAAAACCATAGCTGTGATGAAAGGATGCATTATAATGTGTCTTTGGGCCAATATTAAGATATGCAAAAGAACTTGAACATTTAATTTTAACCCCATGTGCCTTTTCACAACAAAGTTCTGGGAGGTGAGTTATAGAAAGTTGGATAGTTTGTAAACCTTCAAATTTAATGCTTTCAGTACCTCCAACCCCATCTATCAAATATTTGGCAGAGCATCTCATTTAACTATTGTGCACAAGAACTCAAGCATTCACCACAGTCAACACTGCCCTCATCCATACCCCTGATAAAACATGACCCCCAATAGAGCATAGAATAGGTCCTTTCTCAAGTTGGTTTGCAGGAAATTTGATAGTATATGACATAAACCTGATACCCCATAACATATAAGTTCAAGCACCAAAAAGGCATGGCTGTTGTAGCTATTCAACAGCAAGGGATTTTTCAGAAAAGGCTGCATGACAACTAGCTAAAGTGAAAGGTTGATGTAAAACTTATAGTTGAATCTTTCTCTGTGTATAGAACCTAAACTATTGCTGATTACTTTGGGGAGCTTACTGACCTCACAGAGCACTTAATAGTTTTTTGGAATCACTGAACAATACTCAGGCAGCATTTACAGCAGTAGGAAATTTTTGTGAACCCTCCCAAAGACCTCTGTGGGCTTCATGGTAAATATTCTGTTAAGTGCTCCAGGTGTTTAGCTCAAAAGGCACACAATGGCAATGCACAGAATAGACATGTGACTGAATGGAGCAGCAGAGCTTAATTGTAGTTTAGACAAATGTTTATACAAGTTCAATGAAGGGCAGGTGATCAAGGAGTCACAAAGGTGCAATCCTTCTCCCCCCCACAGTGCACCTGTGGGAAGTGGCCACTGCTTTGTACAGCAGTGGACCAAGGTATCTGGACTCCACCAGTATGTGAATTACTTTCAAGGTCTTGGCATTGGAGGTTAATAATTTGGGGAGGACAGGCCAACAAGGAAAGCAGGAAACACTGACAGAAAACAGCAGTGCCGCTGTTGGCTCCTGCACATGCCATGCATCCATCTTGGCACCTGGAATCTGTGTGTATGAACTTGAGTCAAAATGCCCTGGAACACATGGATTGCATGTGCATGCATGGCTATGGTCTCACTGTCTCTTTATAATAACAAAGTGTGGGCTATTGGTCCTCAGGCCATTGATTCATTGCCTGCTACAACCACTCTAAGCCCTTCATAGACCTGAATTTTCACTGATGCTCACCATCACTGCAAAGGCTTGGTAGCAAAGACTTGAAGGTCTAAGTGTACATGAGCCAAAATGCCTTGCAAGATACCCTCCAGTAAGGCATACCCTGGAAGCTTTCCCAAGAGGTTTGCATTAATGCAATTTTGACCATAATTTCATGTACCTTCCCATACATTAGGYGGTATCTGGCAGACCACAAATTAAATTGTGAACTACAAAATTTTCCCCAGCAGGCTAGGTGTCTTCCTGACATGATGTGCTTGCCTTGCATAAGCATGGCTGTTAAGATTCAACCATCAGAAACCAAGATCCTCTTTTGATTTGCCTGTCTCCAATTTCCAAGTTGTATAGTGACTATCAGCAATTCAATTAGTAAAGCATATTGGTTTGAAGACTCAAGAACTCCCATGATTTTCAACCACTGATTACCAAGAACTAGAAGCCCTATCATAGACTGATATTTTTTGCTCATAGCCTGAGTAATTATGCAATTGTTCCAATAAATTGGAGGTGCCCCAACACTATGTTATTTTTATGCTGGGATAAACACTTGCATGTGCCGTGCCATAGGCACGGGTTGTTACGCTTGTGTTCTTGGTGAAGAGAAGAGTGCATTTTGAGGTTTGTGAAGCATACTGTATATTGCGAACAAGTGGCATGGTGAAACAAATGGTTATGGGACTGGAAATATATATACATAGAGGAAGTGGGCCGACGCTCTGCGCGGCATACCTCCGAGGTATTTTGACTTGGTTCACTGGTTTTATTGGAGTAACATTAACAGAACACAACAAAGGCCATCTACAAGCTGACTTCTACAGTAAAGTAAGTTGGGACAATCAATCTATGGTTGAATGGCGAATAAAATAATGAGGTGCAGCAAGCTAAAGTAAACGACAAGGAGATAGAAATGAGGGATCCGAGACGGGACTATAACGGTCTTTGCGGCCAACCAGACGATACGAAGTGAGCTACCATGAAAAGATGGCTGAACGAAGCAGAAAGGCTCCAGCCATAGCCACCGAGGAGATGCCGAAGGGAGAGGATCAAAGGCGACGATGCCGTTGAGTCACGGAGAAAACGAAAGGAGGATGGCAAAAGGCAAGGCAATCGCCGGCGAACGGATGCGGTCAGTATTGGTGATCGGAGAAAGGAGAAAGGCAAAAAAGCGACAAACTCAGCAGAAAGCGTAAATGCCGAAATGATGCACACCAGCGGAGAATCGAGGATTCTCTTCACCCATCCTCATTCTGCGACTGGTCACGAGTCTACACACCGGCGTACAAATTCTTGGCAGACAACCGGGGTACGATGTACCCGAGTCAATCAAAATGCCTCGGAAATAGACGATGCCGTTGAGTCGCTGAGTGAACRAAAAGACGATGGGAAAAGGCAAGGCAACCTCCGCCGAACAGATGCGGTCAGAAACCGCGAGCGGAGAAAGAGCGAACAGCAGAGAAGAGAGAAACTCAGTTCAATGGCATCAGAAAGCGCAAAGGCCGAAATGATGCACACCGGCGTCATATTTCTTGGCAGTCAACCGGGGTACGATGTACCCGAGTCAAAATGCCTCGGAATTTATATCGAACGACCGCGCCGAGGTGGCGGTGCCCGAGCGCCATCAATCGGCCTGCGGCCGCATAGTTGCAACAAACTGCCTGGCGGTGGGGAGCACCAATGCCCAACAGCTTCCAAAACAGTGTAATCGCTAACGGTTTCGCTATATCTCTCATTTGACACCCATTTGAGGCTCTGTAGAGTCTCCGGACAAAAGTCAAGCGAAAGGATCCTTGTACACAAGTAAGTTTCATATGAGTTTCGACCCGGGTTTACAATTGGCGGTGTAGGCTCGTACCCGACAACATACAATTGCTTCCAGTTGACTGGGCTACGGTCCCTTATCTTCAAATACATTACTAAAATAATTCTACTAGGGCATTCATCTTGCGAAAAGTTGGATATGTTTTATTTTTGGCTGAACACCCGGGGAAATTGATGTACTCGTGAATTTGTGGCTTCATAGAGCTGAAACTGTGTAGGAATTGCCGCACGAGGTACTAGGTCTCAAAAGACCAGGATTGGTGAAGAGATCCGAATCAAGGTCCATACCATTTTGTTGTAGTATTCAAGATACGACTCGGATGTAAGCTGCAAATCCTTGACTAACAATGGGATACTGGTGAGCTGAAGGTGGGGCCAAGTATTGATGCAGTGACTGAGAATGACTGGTTTCTTTTGGGCCTTTTGGGTAGATTAGTGCGCTGTAGACAAGTACGAACAAATTGGGAAGAGGACATACCTTATAATACACAACAAGTGTCACCGTCTTCTGATTTATCTTATCAATCTCCTGCCTGCAATCCTTGGCAGAAATGAGTTTCTTGGTCTCTTGCACGGCTTTCTTCCAAGCATCAGCCCATGCAGGAGGAAGCGGCTGCTTCAAAGTACGACTTGTCTGTGTTAAAGGAGGCTGCAAGACAGCAGCATCAAGAGGTGTGAACATCAATGGGTGACTCGGTTGCGTGGAAGGGGGCTGCCAGACAGCAGCATCGGGAGGTGTAAACGCAGGCGGTGCTGCCGACACGGCGTCAACTAGTGGTGCAGAATACACCTGGGGAGCATGATTCTCAGCTGTCGGCATGAACAGAGCAAGTGGAAATGGTGCTGGAATCTGAAGTGCAGGGTATCTATGAGCTGAGCATCCTAGTCGTCCTTTTCCATGTTGTCGTGCTGTCTCATAGGCAAGTTTGCAACATGGAGCGCACTTTTGCTCAAGGCTCGAGACATTCCTCAATCTATTGGTGTTTGTCGGTACTCCTTGGTGCTTCAAGTTTGCGAGGAGGTCAAAGCACAAACAGAGCATACTCTTTAGGACTCTAGAAAGGGTGAACATTGGAAAGAACATCAAAAAGAGCCTGGCCACCAAGAAAAAAACTGATTGAGTGATACTAGAGGATGTCTAATCCAAAAATATTGCAAGGCCACCCCAACCCGGGCGTCAGCAACTCGGAGCAGGCGCATCTCTCTCCTCCTGTGAAACCCCTTCCGTGCGCCTTCGGTACATCGCGTTCATAAAGACCATGCTGAACGTCTCTTCGAACACGTAAATACTAACTAGAATAAAGAATAAGACTATAGAAATCACAATCATCCCTTTTTCGAAGGGCGTTCCCTCAGCAAGTATGTATAGGATCAATGATCCAACGACAATGCAAAGGCCAAAATAAAAGGTGTAGAACCCTGGACCACCAAACGGTCAGCAAACTTTCTATAGCCCAAGGAAGATTGCAAGCGCACACACTGTGTGAGCAAACGGGAGCCAGTATTTCAACATCCACGGACCCCGCCGCTTTCGCCAATCCCTGAGAACGAATGCGTCTATCGCGGCCGCAAGGTTAAGAGCCACTCCGAAATAGCATAAAGTGGCAATGCCATAATACTGCAGGCATTTGGCTCCGGATCTGGGTCTGAACTTGTAGCAATCGTCTATATTTCCCTGACTCCCTGTATGGGGATAGTTCTTAGGGTCGTTGAAGAAGGCGTATAGCTGGGCAGCAATGCCAGCAGCAAGAGCGGACTAGAGTGTAGAAATGAGCACTGTATTGCTTCAGGACACGCATATTCAACGTACCACAACGGCAGCGTCCTTGTAAGCCGATTCATGATTTCCCTTGGTGGAACTCATGGAAGATGTGGGTGAGACTAATGATGCTTAAGTATAGGGTGTTAAATCAAGGTGAAGTCGGTCGGAGGGAAGGAGAGTCTTGGGGCTTGCGGCAAACATCGCTTCTTTTTAAATGAGAACCAGAGTATGTGGCATGAGATTAGCACCACGCTGGCGACTCCATGAGACAGACCGGTGGAACCATTTAATATCATTGTGGAGCAGGAGGAAGAGGCATGTTGTGATTGGAAACATGAAATTCATACAACGTTGAATCCAGAAGGCTTTCTAACTCCCCGAAAACATGAGTTGATCATTTTTATTGTTGAGCCTCATTCCAAAGCAGAACACGCATAGTTTTGCTTTGGCTAGTGGTACTGTTTTTCTAGGCGCACAAGGCGATTTTAAGGCCACACAAAGGGGCAAAGGGGTAGACTAAAGAACACATGTGTGATAGTCACAATTCTCGCAGTTAGGGGTCTTAAGGTCAGACTCATAACATGGTCTGCAAAGATGCAGAGGTCATACTGCGCTCATCTTGTTTGGACTAGGTGCACTGCCTTTTGTCACAGATCGTAAATGAAAGAAACGAGGATTTGGAACCTGAAACTCTTAAATGCCCATACCCAAATAGAGCGATGAGATTGGAGAACCACGGTTGTTGGAAGCATGTATGAGACTGTAACCCACGCTACGCACGCCCAATGAAGTATCGGGGTCTGATAAGAGCTTAGAGTAACGGTAGCGGGCAATGAGCCGACGGCCTGAGGCCAGTCGGTCCACATGTTATTATTCCGACGTGGTCGGTAGAGTGAAACCCTGAGCCAGAGAGTGAGACCGTAGCCGTGCATGCGTGCACGTGCGACCCATGCGTTCGCCGCGGGGGGCAGAAGGGTCGCGCCTCCGTTGCTCCTCGATCGCCCGTTCTTCATTGAACTTGTGTAAACAAACTGTTTAAACTACGATGAAACACGAGAAAGCAATACCAAATCATGGCCCATCCACGCAAATCTAGCACTGGCTACGGGCAACGGGTACTCTGAAGAACATGTCTTTCGTGAGAAATATGCACTCGTTCCAGTACCCCCATGAATAGGCGTTCATGACATATTAGGCTGAGATCTGGTTAACATGTAGTCATCCCGACGCGAAGCCGAATCAAAGCTCAGTCACGGGCGCCTATTCCTCAAACAAAAAAAAAAGACTGCAACCGATCACGCAAAAAATAACACAAATCTGGACACTGCAGTGTAGTGTCCAGGAACAGGAATTCTACCTCCCCTTTTCAGCCTGCATGAGGTATTAGGCTGCGACGCGACGCACCTGGTATTTTGCGACAGTCAGCACACTGATGCACGCCTTCGAGCCCACCCATTTGAAGCTACATAAATCAACAACAGAAAATGTAGCCTTGGCTATACGCAACTACATGCAGAGTTCAAAGGGCAAACATTGAAAAGAACGTCAAAAAGAGGGCCGCCAAGAAGAAACTGATTGAGGGATATACTACAGGATGTCTAATCCAATAATGCTGCAAGGCCGCTCCAAGCCGGACGTCAGGAACTTGGAGCGGGTGCATGATTTCCATCCTCCCGTGAAACACCCACTGTGCGGCCTCGGTGTATTCTGTTCATCTTGAGCATGTATATTGTGTTTTTTCCCTCTCTGGCGTAGGAAAGGAAGATTAGAATAAAGGAGAAGCTCAGGCAAAACACAAATAGCACTCTTTCGGTAGGACGCCCCTCAGCAAATATGTATGCCGCAATTGATAAAATGGTTATAGAAAGGCCAGTATAAAAGGTGAAGAGCCCTGGAGCACCAAATGGTCAGCGAACTTTCTGTATCCCAAGGAAGATTGTAAGCAAACACACGAGGTGAGCAAACCGGAGCAAGTATTTCGACATAAGCCGATCTCCAGCAGCCTCCTGTCTTTGCAAATCCTTGACAATGAATGCATCCACCACAGCTGCAAGGTTGATAGCCATTGCAAAATAGCATGTACTGGCAGAGAAAGAATAATGGGGGCATCCGCCTATGCCACCGTCACAATTGACCATTTCTTTCAAATCTGTTGGACGGTAATAGCTATTAGTGTCTCTGAAGAAGGCATATAGCTGGGCAGCAATGCCAGCAGCAAGAGCGGACTAGAGCATGAAAATGAGCGCGGGACTGCTTCAGGACACGCATACTCGACACACCACAACGGAAGCCTTGTAGTAAGCGAATTCATGATTGGCCGTGGCGGAGGTCATTGAGACTAATGGTGCTTGAGTGTGAGGCGTTAAATCACTGAGGCGAAGTCGGTCGCAGGGGAAAAGGAGAGTCTTTGGCTTTAGGGCAAACATTGTTCCCTTATAGGTTGGAAAACCAGTGCATGCGCCGCTGGTAACCCAATTCGACTATCATTGTGAAATGGGAAGAAGGGGTCTAGTGTAATTGGAAACATGTGTGATTGTCACAATGTTCGCAGTTTGGGGTCTCGAGGTAAGACTGATAAGCTGGTCTGCAAAGATGCAGAGGTCATACTGTGCATTCATTTCACAGCAGTTGGGCACTTTCATCGTTGTTTAGACAGCGGAGGTCTTAAAGCAATGGGATCACCCAAGGATAACTAAACTGGACTGGGGAAAGGCTTATTCTGATTGTCAGGCTAGGTGCGCTGTGGTTGCTGCAGATCGTAAATGAGAGAAATGTGGGTTTGGTGATTGAGATTGTTAAACGCCCATACGCACATAGCGCTCCGAGATCAGAGATCCATGGTTGTTCGAGTATGTACAAGACTTGAGCCCTGCTACGCACGCCAAAGCAAGAGAAACCAGTACCACACTTTCCTCCGAGTCTCATTGAAATGTATATTCTACCTCACTTTTGCAGCTTAGAGGTCCTTAGCGGTCGAAGACATATCGTTGACGGTCGTGGGTCGTGGGCACGAGTGTCCCTTGGTTTATTTCCTAGAAAATTCAACGGAATTTCACTACACGAACCAACAATTGAATTACCACCAGCAGAGTTAGCTCGGTCTTGACATTCATGCGCTCACCATGGCCCACTCTCCCAACGCGCAGTTCGTAGCAAAAAAAAGTGGAGACAGAATAATGGGCACATCATGAATCATGGACTGCAATTGGAACATATGATGATGATGGTTGGCAGAGGTGGTACGTGCGTCGCCTCATTTGAACTCAATTTCTTTCTCATTATCTGAGCCCAGCCACAGGTTCAACGCACGCTTCAGGTGTGTGGGCTCGAGCACAGTAGGGGGCTCAGAAGCCGTTGGTGAATGAGGAAAGGGAAGAAGCAGTTTTTCGCTATGTGCAGGTGCGGTTTTTGGGGGTAAGTCGTGCTTCAATGTAGTAGACAAAGAGTCCTCACCAACGGTGCCTCTCATTCAGCCTGTGAGTCCTCTCCCACATTTCATGGCAGATATGGAGTGCTTACCAACTGGTGTTGCCAGTGGGTGTCGTTCAGGGTGCGAGTCCTCTTCCAAGGTTGATGGGGGCAATGGAGTGCTTACGAGCTAATGTTAGATGATGTTCAGGGTGTCAGTCCCTTCCAAGTTCAATGACGGAAGCAAAGCGCTCAGCGACCGATGAACCAGAACGTGAGTCCGCTTCCAAGACTGATATTGATGGCGGAAATGAAGTGCTCAGTGCGATCCTTTGGTCTTGTTCAGGGTGGAAGTCCCCTTCAAAGACTCATGACCGAAATGGAGTGCCCACCAGCCGAGATTGCCTGTTTGTGAGTCTCTTCAAAGCTCGATCATGAAGCGATGTGCTCACCAGCCGATATTGCCTGTTAATTTCCTTGAGCTTCCGAACCGAGGAAAGGGGGATTGGCGGTGGATATTGAACAGGCTGAGCTGACTGCAATGATGTGTCCTCGGAGATTCCCGTCATTTCGCTCCTTCGGGAATGTTGTTCGCACAAGGTATTAGTTCGGGTCGCACCTGCCAGCACTTTGGGACAGTCAGTGCACTGACGCACACCTTCAAACCCACCCATTCGAAGCTACATAAATCAACAATGGAAGATTTATTCTGGGCTATACATAGCTACATACAGAGTTCAAAGCATGAACAGAGCCTAATCTTTCGGAATCCAGAAAGGCGAACATTAGAAAGAAAGTCAAAAAGAGGACCGCCAAGAAGAAACTGATTGAGAGATATACTAGAGGATGTCTAATCCAAAAATGTTGCAAGGCCACTCCAATCCGGGCATCAGGAACTTGGAGCGGGCGCACGATTTCCATCCTCCTGTAAAACACCCACTGTGCGGCCTCGGTGCATTGACATCCTGTTCATTGTGAGCATCATGTTTCTTCCCTCCCCGACAAAGTAAAGCAAGATTAGAATGGAGGAGGAGAGCACACAAAGCACAAATAGCACTTTATCGAAGGTACCTCCCTCAAGAAGTACGTAAAAGGCGAGTGAGACAATAATCAGAATAAGGCCAGCATAAAAAGTGCAGAACCCTGGAACCCCAAATGATGAGCGAACTTTCTATAGTCTAAGGAAGATTGTAGGCGTACACACGATGTGAGCAAACCAGAGAAAGTATATCGACATAAGCCGATCTCCAGCAGCATCCTGTCTTCGCCAATCCTTGGCAATGAATGCATCCACCGCAGCCGCAAGGTTAACAACCACTGCAAAATAGCAGGTCCCAGAAATGAAAGAAAAGTACAGAGGGCATTCGCCTTTTCTGTCATCACATTTGTCCGGGTTTTCCAGAGCAATTGCATGGTGATAGTTCTTAAGGTCCCCGAAGAATGCATATAGCTGGGCAGCAATGCCAGCAGCAAGAGTGGACTAGAACATGAAAATGAGTGCTGCACTGCGTCAGGACACGCATACTCGACGTACCACAACGGAAGCCTCGTGGTAAGCGGTTTCATGACTTCCCGTGGTGGAGCTCATGGAAGATGTAGGCGAGACTAATGATGCTTGAGTGTGAGGCGTTAAATCACCGAGTCGAAGTCGGTTGCAGGGAAGGAGGGTTTGGGGTTTAGGGCAGCCATCGTACCCTTTTAAAAGAGAACCATTGACAGTGCATGCGGCATGAAAAAAGCGCCAGCCTGGCGACTCGGACTCGATTCGACAGACCGTTGGAACCATTTAATATCGCTGTAAAACGGGGGGAAGAGGCATGGTGCGAACGTAAACATGTGATGATACAACAACCAGTACACGCGTGGTTTTGCTTTGGCTAGTGATACTGTTCTTCTAGGGCACAAGAGGCGACCCCGAGACCGCAAAAAGGGGTGAAGAGATGGACTAAAGAACGTATGTGGCAGCCACAATGTTCGCAGTTTGAGGTCTTGCAAAAAGACTGATAATATAGTCTGCAAAGATGCAGAGGTCGTACTTCGTACTGCATGCTTACTTCAAGGCAGTGTATGGGCACCTCATGGGCACGTTCATTGCTGTTTAGGACGGCGGAGATATTAAAGCAGTGGGATGGCCCAAAGATAGCTAAATTGGACGGGGAAATGGCGCGTTCTGGTGGCTTTCAGACCAAGTGCACTGTGGTTACCACAGATCGTAAATGAAAGAAGCGAGGATCTGGAATCCGAAGCGCTTTTAAACGCCCATACTCAGCTAGCACGATGGGATCGGAGAACCACGGTCGTTTTGTGAGTATGGACAAGACTTTGACCCTTGATACACACGCTGAGACATGGGAAACCAATGCCATATAAAATAGAACGGCCCCTATATCGATGTGTTCATGTCGAAAGTATTACTAGNCTTTTTCCTGGATGGCTCTAAGCAGTTGGTACGTTAGACTGGGACGAGCACGAAACGAAACGGCTTACTATAAGTGGAAGAACTTTTGGGGGGGACGCTACGGTTCGTTGAGGCTGGGACTTCATGAGTGATGCTCGGCGATTCAGCCATGCCGAAGCGCTCATAAGGTCATTTTTTACCGAGAAGAGCAAGTAAGTCCCATAGGGTTTAAGGGAAATCCGTTACATACATGTACATTGTGTCCGTTTTGAGTTTATGGTAAATCCGTAATCTGCTTTCAAAGCTTGCTTATAGCATTTGAAAGAAGCCCGAGAAGTACCACACGCTGGGGGCTGCGCACTAAGTTACGCATATCAACGAGGAGCCAGATGCATCAGCTACCAACACTAGTCCCTGGCGCCGAAACCTACTCGGCCGTTTTGCAGCCGTTCCTTCAAATTGGGATCTTGTAATGCTAATATGATATACCCATCCATCCTTTCAAAAACACCGGTTGAATCTCCTTTCAGTGCTTCGTGATGCCACCGCCTTTGGCCAGAGACTTCTTTGTAAAACAGAGAGTTGATATGCTCTTATTAGAGATGGGAGTGTGAGCTGTTCATACTGACTCGGACCTTCACTCGCGTCTTCGTCACACGGTATCCTCAGC
This sequence comes from Candolleomyces eurysporus, assembly GCA_027579435.1. NCBI lineage: Eukaryota > Fungi > Basidiomycota > Agaricomycetes > Agaricales > Psathyrellaceae > Candolleomyces > Candolleomyces eurysporus. The sequence continues at coordinate 16,498 of JANBPK010001616.1, forward strand.
GTCTCATCCACCGAAGTGGGTCAAAAACATGGGTTATGAATCTGCACATGGTGTCCTTTCCATAGATTTACTACTGGAAGGGATACAAGAAAGGGGAGCCGAGTAACTACTCCTCAGGCTGCTCGTCTCAACATTTGGCCTCGTTGGACCGTACCTTACAGAAATGCGGACCGCTCGAAAGAAAGTTATGGCCAAGACTCGGGTCAAGACGATCATATATGTCCACTACCTCATGTGTATGGCGAACAGCCGGGCCGGTTCATATGGCGCCATCCATCGGACCGTCCCATGCTCTGGGTCGACCATGCCTCGACAACTCTTGATGACAACTGCTGTGTAGCTCTTGCTACGACTCTTACCGCCACGAATACAATGTAGCAGTAACCAAACATCAAGGAATGCCGATGGACATATATTTCTCGCGGCTATAAATATCCGAAATGGGCACCAAGCACATCCACTTTTGTCTAAGCGAGCGTTTTGCCCGAGGTGGAGGGAGACGCAGCCAGCCACGTACGGAACCTTCCTGCCAGATCCACGAGCGAGTACCTGGGCAAACTGCCAACGTTTATAGGAATGAAGGCGATGATAAAAGAAAACATATTCGTGCCACTCAAAATCGTCAATGGATCAGAAGGAACGATACACGACATAAAGTATAAGATAGATTCGGATGGCCACAGAAGGGCGATAGCAGTCTACATCGCCTTACCCTCGAGGAGTTGTTCCCATCTTTGCAAAATTCATGTGCATCCCTTTCCCATTCAACTGCTTCGGTCTGCAGGCAAACTCTATCAGAAGGGAGCAAATTCCGATTATATCGTCATATTCAATAACAGGCTACAAGAACCAAGGGAGGACGATAGACAAAGCCATCATCGACCTCGCTTCCTCAAGAGGCCAAGGGACCTACGTAATGTTATCGAGATCACCTCGTCTTAAGACGATTCCCGCGCACAAAGATTGCACAACGAATGTCTCAAGAGCTGAGATTACAGCTCGAGAGGCTGGATCGCATGAAAAGAAAACTAAACCCTAACTGATACAAGAAAGCGGATAGGCGAATCGGGCAACAGGGTCACGCAAGCGAGAACAACTTTTTACCTTTAGCGCCCACAACAAGATAAGATCAAGGTTGTCAAGGAAACTGATTAGAACCTTATTACTTTGAGTGATGGTATCACCAAAAGAGCCTGGACTTTAGTGTCCAGGAATGCCCCATCCGCGCGAACTTGGACGCTGGCTATGGACAATGGGTAACCTGAAGAACACGTTTTTGGTGAGAAGCCTGCATTCGTTGCTGTGCCCCCATAAATAGGTGTCATTACCTCGTTCAAGCTCGTGCGAAAGGATACGACCGCAGAGACCAGCCTTCAGATATCAGGCTTTTCACCTCCCGCCTCAAGAGTCCTCGCTAACGCACCCCTGCAGCGTGCTCAAACTCTCGCTTGCGCATGGGGCATATGTTCTCATGAGAGGGTTCGCATACGAGCCAAAAAGTGGAAAACTTGAACTTACTCGTGAGAAAGGAAAAATACGGAGCAAACCTGAGCTTATACCAAAACGAAGCAGTCCTTGCTTGTATCGTTCCATCAACATAGAGGCAAAGGCTTCTGAAAAGCTACCTTCTTGCTTTGGGTCATATCCTTTGCATCAAACGTGTATTCATCCTGACGCAAAACCGAGAGCCGAGTCAAAGCTCAGGCGCGGGCGCCTATTTCGCAAACAAAACNAAAAAACTGCAACCGACCNAAAAAAATACAAACCCGGACAGATTGATGTCCAGGAACAGGAACAGGAATTCCACCTCACTTTTCAAGGCTCGAGGTCCTTAGCGGTCGAAGGCATATCGCTGACGGTGGCGGCTCGAGGGCCCGGCTGTCCTTTGGCGTAGTCTTCAGGGTAAGTATGAAAAGGTGTGTTAGAATGAACCCAGTATGGCAGTCAAACCGAAAGCAAACTAAGTTTCGGAGTCCAGGATTTACTGCCCGCTGCAGCGCGAGGACGTTCTTGCGAGCGGGGCGATTTGACATGATGCGGTCCACGAAAATGCACGTTGGGGTTTAAAAAGGGAAGGTAGATGTCGCGTCAACAGAGACATGAGTTATGGATCTGAGGAGCTTACCATTGCATGATCCATGCATCCGTGGCCTATAGACAAGGCGGTTCTGCTGGTGCCCGTACCAGTCGCACGGCAGAGCACGAACCATGCCCGGTATTCCAATTGCTGACACCGTCCTTGCAGTTAAAATCCCTGGATTCATCGTGGCCTTTACCCCTTTCTGAAGATAACACACTCAGTCCATATTCACAGTTACGAACGCTGACCGGAGGACTTGACGGACTTGTCGAGTCCATTCTATAGCGTCCATAGTCGTAAACGCTACTCGAAGGAGTCCTTTGGTACCAAGCGCCTGTCGATAGGCATATAGCCACGCCTGACGTTACGGAGAAGCAGCAGAACAGACGAAGGAAACTTGGAGACGATGGAGGCAGATATCAAAGGTGACGTCAGCATCGCCACAGCTACACTGCCACTCACAGCCACAGCAGAACTTCGTCCCGAATCCCTGAAGGCAACAGCCGGGTCGAGAGAAAATCTACCAGAGGGTAGGCATGAACACAGCATAAAAGCATAAATAAAGTGCAATAATGTCATGAATTAGAAGAAGGCAAGTACTCAATATTCCCATCCCCAGAAACAATGGCCTCTAGGGCATCTCCAAACCATTCCTCCCCCTCTCGCCATTCGTGATTCTGAGTCCATTGGTTAACGAATTCGAGGGCATCAGCAACTCTTCTCTCCATATTAAGTTCCTTCCATCGCTCTGGGTCCTCGTCTGGGTTGACGTAGCCCTCCGTAACACGGAGGAGGTGGTAATCCACAAGTTCCGACAAATCCGAGGCCAGGATTGTTCGAACGGCGCACGATCTGGGGTACTTGAGCATAGTGCGTAAGAGCCAGGCGTAGACAGCTGATGGTCTGGGGAGGAGGATCTTCGTGGTAGATGGTGAAGGTAAGAGGTGTATTGATAGGGTCGTATAGAGCTCTTCGGGATTGAGCGAGACAAACGATGCAGGGTAAAGAACAAGACGTTGCACCCAAGCAGGGGCAGATGAGCGGGTGAGTCGGTGGTAGGTAGCTTTGGTGTGGATATCGCCTTCCACTCTGGTGAGCAGCTTTGAAGGAGGAGACANGGGGGAGGCCTATGCTGCTAAGGATGTCCGATGCGCGAGCTAGATCCTCGTCAGGAACAATGTAGGAGAAATCCTACGTAATAGGCGAGGCTGTTGATTATTCCAGTAGAAGAAGATCGATGAGACCACTCACTCTGACGAAGACAGGCACTGTCATCCGTCTATACAAGAGAGCCCTCCACTCGATCAACTCCACACCTGCCGCTTGCAATCTGGAAAGGGCGACATCGACAAGCTCTGCGGGCTGACGGTCAAAGACATCTTTCGGGGTAGAGTAGGCGTTGAGCTCCTTCCCCCCCTTGAAGGTAAGACTTGGAAAGTCGTAAGGCGGGGGTGGAGCTACGAGCATGGTGGTGTACAAACGGTGGTTTACAAACAAAGGCGACAGGCGGAACAAAGCAACAGCAGTGAGTCAGTGCGTGGGAACATCATCCGGCATGTGCCGAGTGTGATAAGCAGGAAAGGTTTCGCTCGCATGTGCGCCCACCATCTACATCCTCATAGATAAAGGTCGACCTAATCTTTTTTGAATGAATCATTTATCACCGAGGATGGCAACAAGGATTTCTATCACCACTTCTCGTGAACTCCAAGCCAAGGCTGCCTCCCTCCTCTCACAATACCTAAATGAGGAGTTGAACTGCCCCCACGCGTACCTGGGCGGATTTGCGTGGTCTTTACTTGGGAGCAACCGTCCGACTGAGATAAGTCCCAACATCCGCCTTCGAACGGCTGTTCAAGCTTATCTTTAGTTATTTTGTTTCTTCTACGACATAGACGTCCTCATCGAGACCACGAACCTTGACTTGGTTCAGCTTCGCAAGAAGCTAGAGAACATGGATGAACGGTTCGCCTTGGCAGGAATAAAGCTGTATTTTGTCCATGTGTGTAAATTCTTCTTCCCCCCTCCCCTAGCGATTGGGTCTGATGAGTCCGTTTTTCACCCACCCAGGAGCCTAGTGATGATCTCAAGGGCGAAGACCTTGTTTGTGCAAGCAGAGACAATGTTCTCATAGAGACCTTGAAGGCTGGCACCCTCGGGCTTCCATTGGTCCCCAAGCCCACCTACCCTGTAAAGCACCCCTCTGGAGTCTGTGAGCCTGTTTTCCTTGATCCCTCGATCCAAGGTCATTTACTCACCATTATGCCAAATCTGCTATATGTAGCGCTCGCAATCCTCCACCCACCAATCCTCCTTCTTACCAAAATGAAGCGATGGTACTTCAACTACGAATCCACTCGTCCCAAAACCATATCAAAAACCTCTTCGGATAAGGGTGACCTCGACTTCCTCATCTTTTGGCTCTTCGAAAACGACATGAAGATCAATTTCGATCTTTATAAAGGGAAGGAGAAGCCGGAGCTTCTGAAGTTCGTCAGGGCGTATCGCGACAATATTCGGGATCACATGGAATTAATGGAAGCTTTGCAGGGTGTTCTTCATGAGGAGGATTGGGATGCGATTCAAGTCACGCCCGAAACGTCGACTTCCGAGGCTGCGTTGCCCTCCGAGCCTGCTCCAAGGTCGGCTTCCGAGTTTGGTTTAGCCTCCGAGTCTGCATTGCCCTCCGAGTTGGCCTCCGAGACCAGGATTCCCTTTGGGCCTTCGCCCTCCTAACACCCCCAGTCCCTCCGTTACAGCAACCCGATTGACCATATTGACTACTAGACCCTAACACATGCATCGTCCACGTGTCTAGAAGCAACAAGACGAGCAAGAATCGTACCATTCTCCTCCTCTTCCTCCTCCTCATCCCTTTCTTCCGCTTTCTATTTTCAGTATTTATTCTATTTTATCTTATTTGTAATATTCCTGCCCCAACGCAAAGGAACTGGCGTCGTAGAAGCAGGACCGTCAGGGCATGGGAGCGTTATCCGGCGTCTGCCGAGTCCAATAAGCAGGGAGAGCTTTCGCTTTGCTCTTACCTTGCATCTGCGCCCACCGTTTCGCGTTTCATTGTATATCCTCGTAGACAAAGCTCAACTTGGTACATTTTAATTAAAGGAACTACCACGAGGATGAAAACAAGGATTTCGACCACTACCTCTCGTGAACTCCAAGTCAACGCTGCATCCCTCCTCTCGCAATATCTAACTGAGTTGAAATGCCCGCACGCGTACCTAGGCGGATTCGCCTGGTATTTACTTGGGAGCGACCGTATGACCAAGATAAGTGCCGATACCTGCCCTTGAACGGCTGTCCTGGCTTATCTTGTTCCATCTACGACATAGACGTCCTCATCGAGACCGAGAACCTTGGCTTGCCTCAGCTTCGCAATAAGCTAGAGAGCATGGATGCACGGTTTGCCTCAGCAGGAGTTGGCAGTTGGTATTTTGTCCATGTACGCAAAGTCCTCCTCCCCTAAGAATTGGTCTGACGAGTCCGCTTTTTCACCTCACCCAGAAGCCTATCGAAGATCTCAAGGGCGAAGACCTTGTTTACGCAAGCAGAGAGAATGTTCACATAGAAACCTTGGAGGCTGGCGTACACGGTCTCCCAATGGTCGCCGAATCCAGGTATCTTGTTGAGCACCCTTCCGGAGTCTGTAAGCCTGCTTTCCTTGATCCTTTGATTCAAGGTCGTTTACTTACGATCATGCCGAACCCGCTATATGTAGCGCTCCCAATCCTCGCCCCCCCCAATCCTCCTCCTTACCAAAATGAGGCGATGGTACTTCAACTACGAATCCACTCGTCCCGACACCATCTCAAAGAACAATACGGATGTGAACGACCTCAACTTCCTCATCTCTTGGCTCCTCGAAAACGACAAGAAGATTGATTTCGATCTGTATAAAGGGAAGGAGAAGCCGGAGCTTTGGAAGCTGGTTAGAAAGTATCGCGACAATATTCAGGATGACGTAGCGTTAATGGAGGCTTTGCAGGGTGTCCTTCATGAGGAGGATTGGGATGCGATTCAAGTTACACCCGAAACATCGACTTCCGAGGCTGCGTTGCCCTCCGAGCTTGTGTTAGCCTCAGAACCTGCGTTGACCCCTGAGCCTGGCTTAAGGTCGGCTTCCGAGCTTGGGCTGGCCTTTGA
>JANBPK010001617.1:0-22650 GCA_027579435.1 Candolleomyces eurysporus
CTTTGCTTGCGTGAAATGTATCACAGGGAATGAAATACCACAATTGTATCTTGGTAACCATATCGAGCTCATATGGCACGAACCGCGGGCAAAGAAAATGGTCGAAAATCGCTACATCTCTGATTTTGGTGCATGCCCAAACCTAGTACATCTCGTCCGCCAAATCGGAAAGTGGTACATGCAAAGCCATCCAAATTTGGCCTAACAAGGCACGGAGGCCGCTATTTGAAGTGCAACTTGCCGACGCCCGCCATCCAACCCGAGCACCCAATACTCGTGCCATAAGCTCCTGAGGGAACTTTGACTAAGACTACGGCATGCTGAACAGCCATCGAACCTTCAATCATCTTGGCCCCACGTTACGGAGTCGATCCTTGCCCCGAGTACACGGTCTTCGTTACTATAACGGGCCGGCCGACACGGGTTGTCGTGTGGAGGTCAAGGTCCGTGTTCCTCATGGCACCGTCAGCTTCCAATTGATCGACCCAGTCATCAGGGACCAAAAAATGGGGCGTGAGGAGAGCGGGCATAGTCCGTCTGCCGTTGCCGTATCAGCTGAAGCACAACCGTTGACAAAACTCACAATTTTGCATCACTGCCCTACCTCTTTACTTGTCTGTGCTCCTTACAAGCCGATTTTGTAGTGCCAAGCTATTCCAAGTGTGCTGATGGCCAACTCTGGCGATACGATCTTGCCTCATCTGACAGTTAACTTGGGCCCTTACATAGGCGCAGTTCTTGTTGGAACTTGTGTTACGATGGCGCTTTGGGGTACGACTCTCTTTCATCATTCATGTATACACTCACTCACTCATCTTTTGTGCATATAGGTACAGCCTTCATACAAATGTACGCGATGTCCTACACACAGAGTGTCAGCTTCTTTGGGTCGTTCTAAGGGATCCGGGATGCGTACAGGCTCTACTTTTTCTTCCAGTGGGTCCTATTACTCGCTCTCGGGCTCTGCTTGCCGACTTTTTAACACGATCTCACAGTAGCTACCCTGGAGATAGTTGGCGAATAAAGGCTTTGGTAAGAGATTACATTTTCAATAGAGAGCGGGTATTGGGCTTACTCTATGAATTTGCTACCTTTCTGAAAGGTTCTGTGGACAGCGTGAGCTAGACACTTTTTGGCCGTCTCTGACCGTTTCCTGCCGAATCCAATTTGAATTGACGAGATGGCATCCGTCCACTAGGGGAGCGGATACGGCACATAAGTGCCTTATCATGGTCGCCAGTCCGTTAATCTGAAATCTCCGTAGTTTTAATCGCTCACACCGTTTCTTTTGCAGTATATAAAGCTGTCGTTAGCGGCGAAGCTACGAGCCCTGGAAGCTTTAAAACGTGAGCCCATAGAGCCTCTTCGTGGTGTAGACAGAAATATTTGCTCAGTGAACCGGAAATTTTGCAGCCTTCACAGGGAACACATCGTACGTTCTTATTTCACTCTAAGGGTATGGTTCGAGTATGATTGACCCATTGACGGTGGGAGGTCTATTAGTTAACCATCTTTCTCATGGTGCTTGTCTCCGTCCCAGTTCAAATATACTTCACATGGAGACTCTGGAGATGTGCGTTATGATCTCGGCTTCAGACAAAGTTTACCACCCGCTGACGTCTACCATTTATATACAGTCCGAGCTGCTACTCGATGGATATTTGTCACCATCCTAGTAAGTACCCGCCTCCTGTCATTTTATTTGAACTCTGGCCTAACAGAGCGATTTGGGACTTCCCCTGATATTATCAACGAAGACACCTGCGATCTTGGGTCACTTTAGTACGCCAGTCACGGAATGCTCTACTTTTTACCGAATCACCGATGTGTTACAGCCATGGGAACTGTCGTGACACAATCTTACTTGAGGTAAGTGGATTTCCCACTGACTCCTCATGTGAGTCTTGGGGAACGGAGCTGAAGAGTCGTAACTGGTCTTCTTCTATAGCCTGCTCCAAAAAGTTCCAACGGAAGCCGAAGAGAGGAGACTTCTGGTACGTATCGTTGATTTTCTACCTCAATTACCCTTGAGTCCGTTTTGAAGCAATACCTGTTCGCGTTTTAAGACGATAGTCGTCGCCAACCTAGCCGCCGAGGCAGGAACAGATATCATCCTTGCGGTTGCGCTCTGTGCTATTCTCTGGCAAACATACCTCGGACTCAGCTTTGGCAATGAGCCAAACACTACCACGTCGTGCGTAAGAGTCCTGGTTAGATCTTGTCTTATCTGATGAGGCTTCTCAAGGACGATGATCCGACGGCTTATGCTTCTTAGCGTGAACACAGGAGTATTGACGGCCGCATTTGGCATCGTAGCTATGGCCATGGTACGTAGATATCTACTCTGTCTTTATCTCTGATTATATTCGTATCTCATCCCTGGTTCGGCGTCGATGTAGTTCATCAGATTCCCAGGTTCCCACCTCCACATTGCCATATGTTTCATTCGAGCACCGATCTATTCAAACATGCTGCTCGCAAATCTCAACGCACGACCGCACATTAGGGATGGAGAAGATCGGATCGATGTTATTGAATTCAATGATACAAGTGATAAATCTCTATTTGGTGGATCCAGGACGACATCTCCTGAGATCACAAATAGCTTAGGTGCTCCGAGTCATGGCCATCGCTCCGTAAGTCCCATTCTCAATCATCAGATCGCTTCTCGTGACGCTTTTGTCCCCCAAAATTGATAGGGCGTAAGGTCCAGAATCCATGGTGCGACTTCGGAGGATTTTCCCTGTCCGACTGTTGGCGCGGTCAGATCGAAGGACGCTACCGTTCACGCCTCTCATAGTGGCGACTGCATCGATCCAACTTTCGAGCCCAAACTCAAGGTTCAGAATATCACAAGACCGTCGAATTTAAGCTCAGAGTCCCTCCCTAAACGTAGTACTAGCGACGATGCCATGAACGTTCATAGTAGATCATAGGACCTTCCTTTTGAAATTCGTTTTTGCGCAGATTCTGGCTTTATATATAGTGCTAGAGTCTCTCCATGTACGTCCAACTTGCCCCGGTAAACTACCCTGGGGGTACCATGAAGAGGCGCAGGCCTGCCATGGTTACTCCTGCTCCTGGTCCCTAAGTGCTTCCAAAGGAGCTGGGGCAAGGAAGGAGAAAGATATTAGACTGATTGAGTTCAATTCGTTCCAAGTACTTTGCTTGGTTGACGTGAAACGTGCCATTACAGGAAATAAATTATTGCGATCGTGCTTCGGAATTAGAATCCGTTCAACCGATCCACTGCTTTCATCCCCTCGCCAATGTCGATGTAGTCGAGGAGCACATAGTTCGGTGCGCGTCCGCGGGATAGAGGCGCACAACCGTTGGCATGCGCAATGATCCTGGATTGGTGAAAATGTCGGATGATGTGTTAGCTTTCAGAGTGATCCGGGATTATAAGTGAGCAAAATTATCGACGCACGACGACAAAGCGTTCGTCTGAGGCGCTCTGACGAAATCGCTAACCAAGACAGTACCCAACCCAAATGGAATGATGTTTCTGTTGAGGTTATGGTTGATCAGGTGGAGGTGGTCGTCGTTGCTCAGAGGTCCGGCGGTCCTGTCAATTTTGCAGGGGAAGTTGGGGTCCGTTGGTGAGAATGGGTCTTCCCACATCTAGTCTCACCGATCAATAATTATCGCACAAAACGCAGTGGCGACGGAAGAGGGGATTTATATCTACCATTGGAAATTGAGGTAAAATGAAGTCGACCTCTCCTCCGGCGGACCCGTCAGCACCTGCATCCAAGAAAACGATAACTCGTTTGTTCGTATCAATCAGCTCCCGTAACGTAGGCCAGTCATTACGCTTCATGGGTCGCGTCGGTGGCACGTATGCCATCGGGGTGATGCCTGTACAGAGGGGAGCTAGTTGGCTTCACGCCGGTTCTATATTGTGGCAGTGTACTAACCTGCTTGATCGAAAATTGGTTTCCAGACACCCGGAACAGAGTTCATTCCGGGGTTCGTAAATACGAAGGTAAAAACTTCGTAGGGATTCGCATCAAGGAAGGTTTTGACTTTGCGGAGGTAGTCGAGGACTGTTCCTCCATCGAATAGGGCCTGATTTTAAAAGTATAGAATACCAATCATTGTCGGGCTCATTATAACTCGAGGGGAGAGATTCGACTCACGCAGCCTAAAAACCTTTAAGCATTCGTTCAGTAGGAATGAAATGCAATATCCACTCACTGGAGTGACAGAAACGTAGCTGGCCGTTCTGCCTGTATAATTTCACGAACGTGGGTCGTCGTTTCGGAGTCAGTAGTATAGACCGAGAACTTACATGTGGGCTTGACCTTGAAGAACTCGAGCACCAATCCTCAGCTGTGACGGGATATCAACAGCTTGAGTTCGGGCCACTGTTAAGTGAATTCGAGGCATATAAATTAGTAGGCACATGGTAGGTGAGAAGGATGAGAGCTAACGAGCGAGCGGATTAGAGCTGTAGGCAAACGAGTTGTGGGCCGTCAGGAAGGTCGTGTTCCCGTAACGTCGGTCGCATAGCTCAGCACGGCCATTGCATACCGTAGCCCTGACAATGGTTAAAGCTCGGACATGTCTATGCCTCTAAGTCGGGGACGTACCGTTTCCGTAATAAGTACAACGCTTCCGTTGTTGGTGCTAGGAATCCGAGGAACAGTAGCACAACACTGAAAAGGCGGAACGACGAATGAAACCGTTCAGGTATTTCTGCCATTCTTCGCGCAGTAACGACAGTGAAGAGTGAGGAACGAGGCAATTGGAACAAAAGAGCTTGTGATTGCGGATTCTACTTGTGTTCAGGCCATCCCTGGCGATGCTTTGTTGATGGTTTGCCAAGGGTTCGCGACGCAACGATATCCGTGGCAACGGTTCCCAACTTGGACGGGGTCCACATGTTCCGAATTTTGAAGTGAGATGATTCTTGTATAAAGAATCCAATGTCTGCATGCTCCATCTCTTCTTTTTTCGGGACTGAGACTTCTCAAGCGAATGGCGGGAGGAGCCGAGATTCTGGAGGAGTCGCACCGCCGCTAAACGAATCTGCACGTCCATGTCCTAGCGAGATTTGTTGGTGAAACATTGAGATGCAAGCTAGCCCGGCGTGCATTCGGCACAAGCTATGGGTGGTTGGGAATAATGAGAATGGACATGGAAGCGCGCCGAGATTAGCGTTCCCTCTGCGAGGTTCGAACCCCCAACTGCGGAGCTTGATCTGATTTGCCGAGTCCTGTGCCGAACCAAAGTGCCGAACCAAAGCGCACGTTACACAATGATCACGGTTGCACTTCGACCATGACACCACAGCTGGTGCCCGAAAGCTTGTCGAAGACACGGACTCGAGTGGGCAGCAATGCATCATTGAGAACTGTGGCAGAGACACCCAAGCTGACTTACGTCTTTCCTAGAGAGAACGTGCCTGATCGCATACAAATTTCTTGGTGGCCTTCTCTCAGGTGGAGGTGGTCCTTGCTTGGTGGACTGGAGTGGGCCTGGGGAATGCGTGAAGGAACTCTGAACCTCAATACCAGAAGAAATATGCTCTTTCGTGAGTGAGACTGACCTTCACTGGTACCGCAGCAACATTCCTGATGAACTCTTTGTGATTCAGTCGGTGCTAATTTGCAACGACATGAAGTGGGTTCTACTACCCGAACCCCACATAGTTGAGAGCTACGTCGATTTGGCCGAGCACTGGCCCTTTCCCAGGGAACAGCACCCCAGTCTCTAGGTAGTACGTGGTCTCCCGCTTCGGCTTGTCGACCGTTGTTTAGCGAGCCTTTACTAGGAACCGACGTTCAAGTACCCATTATTTCCCTTGCGAGACATGGAGTCTTCAAGAATTATCCGTCAAAATTCTCACCCACCTGGATTAGAGACGGATGAGGTCAAGACCCAACTCCACCTATTCGACACACCTCCGACGGTCATCTCTCACATTCATTAAAAAGCAAAAAGTATTCGGGGTTCGAACCCAAACATAATAATGAGCTTCTCTAAGAAGAACGTGAGGGAAGGTCGACGCCTGGCACTCTCTAAACGGTACTTGACGACGCCGCAATCCTTTGTTGGTGCTAACCAGTCTATCGACCCTTCGGCCGGGCCGTTTTAGAGGGTCGGGTGGAAACTGCGAGATGGAGGGTTGTTCATGAGAATATCATACGGACGTTTGAATTTGAAGGGATCTCTTGTGTTCGAAGAACGACTGACAATCTCGGCACGCTGTGACCATGAGGTTGACGAGCCGATCTAGCAGAGCCGAAAAAAAAAAAAAGAAAAGCCATGTTTCTTGTGCCCCAGCTATCTGGTGGAACACGTTGAGGTTCTGAGTCAGTGGCCACACAATTAGGCCTCAGAGCTCGAACTCAGGGTCATTAGGGTCATTAGGATCGGGAGATCTGTCCATGTCAACCGATTTAGCAATTGATTAAGCGTAGATTAGCGAACAATTGAATGAGCGCCCAGCGCTCAACCCTGACTTTGCGGCTAATTCCCGTCATTCGTCCGTTTTATTCGTGCTCGAATCGAGGACTTTCTCATCGCTAATCCACTTCAACTTCTCAGAATGTTTGTATTTGTAACATTGGCCTTTCCTTTCTAAAGAAAATGCACGCGAGGCGAGTACACAAAAGTATAATAATACATTCAATTTTGTCTTCTACCATCATCGACATCGAACCTGGTTGGGGACCCCCGAATTATCCACGAACAGAGCTCAAAGGGCCTTCTCGACCAAACCGACGCCCTCCTTCTCCAAGACCTCGCGGAGAGGATCGCAGACGTCCTTGGAATAAGGAGCATGAACACCAGGCTTGTTAAGCACACCATCCAAAACGAGCTGGGTGGCGATGCCGCAAGGAAGGCCGACAGTAAGAGCCATGGCACTATAGCCCTTGGGAGAACCGTAGGCTTCGAGCGTCGAGGTGAGGATTTGCTAGGGAAGACAGGAACATTAGCCCGCCGATATAGAGTGATGGTCAAGGGGGAAGCGACGGCGACTCACCTCACTTCCATCTGCCCACTCAACGTAGAACTTGTGCTGGAGCATAACCAAGTCCCTCTCTCCCTCTTCGTACTTNCATCAGACCCTCCAGCCTGGCGCAGAGAGTGTCCAACAAGTTTCCAGCGCGCACTTCGGCCTTGTCGTCGGAGAAGAGACCGATCCATCGCAGACCAGAGATGATACGAGAGGCCTCAGACTCGTTGGGGAACTTGGCGATGGACTTGATCTTCTCGACGAGGACACTATCGAGCAAGTTAGCATTCGAGATAATCCGATCCAATGAACGAATTAATCGATGGTTGAATGTTTCACTCACATTTCGTCGCTGCTGTCAGCACCGACAGCCTTTTGGGTAACCTCCTTCCACTTCAACTCACCCGCCTTCAACCACTCCTTCTCCTCCGCATTCAAGAAGCCGATATCCACGAGGGCCTTGATGAACTCGGGGAACCCTTGGTACCTCAAGGTGCCCCGAACGACAGTCTCCGCCTCCGGAATGCCATACCACTCCTTGAACGGCGTCGAGTCCCTGTTAGGATAAGCGACGAAAGCGAAGGCAGGGGTGATGTAGTAGGGCTTGGCATGAGCCATGAGCTCGTTACCAGTGACGGACACGACTTGGTTGTTGTCGTAGAAGGAAGCGTTGTTAAGCAGGGCGAGGAGAACTCCGCGAGAGGACCAGCTGAACTTGTAGCCAAGGGGGTTGTCGGAGCATTCGGGAGCTGGGAGACCACCGCAGTAGGACAAGAACTTCTTGATCTACAAAAACGCTTAGGGCTTCGCGACGGCAAACACAGATCATTAATACTCACCTTTCCACCCTTGGCGTGAACCTCGTCAATCGTCTTGACGGCGTACAAGTGGTCGATACCGGGATCCAAACCAATCTCGTTGAACACAACGATCCCTGCATCCTTGGCAGCCTGATCAAGCTCCCTCATGGCAGGGCTGACGTAGCTGGTGGTGACGACATGGGTCTTGCCCTTGATAGCAGCTTTGATCACCTGTGCGTGGTAGGTATAAGGAATCAGGGAGATAACGAGGTCGTGCTCAGCGACGGCCTTGCTGAGAGCTTCTTCGTTGTTAACGTCGAGAGAGATAGGGTTGGTGCTGGGGAGGTCGGCGGCGAGAGCTTGAGCACTGGTCAGAGTGCGGCAGGCTACATCGTGGATTTAATGAACCAAGTCGACGGCATAAAAGATGAGACGCACCGATAGTCAACTCGTTCTCGGGCCTTCTAACAATGTACTCAGCGCAGGGACGAGCGACGAAACCACTTCCGAGCAGCAAGATCTTCTTAGCAGGCTTTTTGTCGAGCGCAAGGAGGTTCCGACCAAATGTGGGGCGGATATCCCTGTCCTCGTCCAATATGGCGCGAGCGAATTCGGGGAGGATGAATGCGGTGGGATGCAGCGCCTTGCTGTAGTATTTTGTATCCTTCACCTCACGAACGGGGGTTCGGAGGTCACGACCGGGAGCCTTAGCCGCAACGATGAACCCAATTTGGCCGGATGGGTAGGTGGGGATGGTGGTATACGCATATTCAGCAGTGGCGAAGATAGTGGAGGTCATGGTTCGGAGCTCCTTGATAAGAGGAAGGTGGAGCCAAAGGCACTCGCCCTGGGTCGAAATGTGTCCTCCAGGCGTGAGAGCATCGTGGAGGAGTTGGAAGTAGGGCTTTTGGAAGAGAGACTCCGCAGGGCCGACGGGGTCAGAGGAGTCGGTGATAATCACATCGTAAGTGGACTCGTTATCAGCGAGGAACTTGAAGCCATCCCCAATGAAGACAGTCACACGAGGGTCGCTGAGAAGGCTAGACATATGGGGGAGGTATTGCTTGGAGACACGAACGACGGCCTACGGTCTGGGTTAGTTTCAGTTCTACACACCGGCTGGAATTCGCACCTCGTCGATATCACACAGGACAACCTGCTCAACAGTGTCGTGCTTGAGGACTTCACGGACAACACCCCCGTCTCCTCCTCCGATAACCAAGACCTTCTTTGGGTTGGGATGACTTGCAAGAGGCAAGTGAGCGATCATCTCTTGGTATCTGCAGACCGATATGTCAACTTCTGCGTTAGCGCATGCCTGAAAAGCCTACGAGAATTCGTCACGCTCAGTGCACTGAATGACACCGTCCAAGATCAGAACGTTGCCATAGGTCTCGGACTCGAAGACCAACACATCCTGGAACAACGATTTCTCGACGTGCAGGATCTTGTTGACCTTCAGGGTCATCGCCTGGCCCTGCCATTGGGGAGAGATCTCCCTGAACCAGCCGTCTACGGTTTCTTTCAGTTCAGCCGGGATGGGGGGCAGCAAACTGACACTTACCAACGATTGAAGGATGGGTGAGGACCATTTTCACAGCAAAGCGAGATGGAGGGTGAAACTGAAGAGGTAGATCTTTGATGCTTTTTTTCATCGTGATCACCCGAAAATATCTAATCTTATCTAAATGGGTCTAATGAGATAAGATCCCCGTGGTGGCTGTACGCTTTTGGGAACTCGGACATCCACGCACAGACGTACGGCTGTCGCGTTCTCTCTCAAGGGTCATCTCATAACAGACATCCTGATGGTGATTCAAACTACAATCATGATCCAGGACATGCCAGTCTTGCCCTATCACCTCGAATTTATGGATATCAGTGCCGTCAGGGAGATCGGGAGACTGAATTGGTGAGCGAGTAGCCGCGGGTGGAAAGGAGAACAATTGGACGGTGGGTAAGATGAAGAGGGGAAGAAAGAGCGGGGAAGAAAAGTTTCAACGCGACGCGTCTGTGACGTGAACGTGATCCACGTGGCGTGACCCACCATAATGATCCCAACACTGGGCTCTGGTGGATCAACGATCAACCGCGATACCGATACCGTCGACACACTGGCGTTTCACATAGGTGGGTATACGCAATAAAATGGTGATTTCGGGCTTAAAAATCTGGTAGATCTTCCACCTGAGCTCCGAGCGCTTGTTTGTGCGCAATGTCCACCGGGACAATTGGCATCCCTATGCCTGACGAACAGAACTTGGAAGTGGGAAGCAGAGATGGCGCTCTACACCACTATCGTTATTCCTCTATCCCACTATAAGGAGACGCTCACTGGTTGTATGCAAACTCTCACTTCCAACACGGACAAGGCTCGTTCAGTCCGCTCCTTGTCCGTCGCCTTTCCGACAGAATTAATTTCGTCCAAGGCCGAAGAGCTCCAAAGCGATGCTCGCATTAGGACACTGTGCAGTGGCCTTTGCAACACCGTGTCCTTGAAGTTTCTGTCCTTCTTCTCTAATTCTCGCTGGGTCAAAAGCCACATTCTTCTAGTTGAAATTTTGCTTCAGTAAGCGCCATTCCGCTTTTTTATTATCCTCCGCTGAGGCTTTCATCAAGGAAGCGACATTTCCTCCTGGACACTTTATACATCACAGGGCTTCGAGACTATTGTGGTCTCGTGCAATGTCAACACCGGCTCAGAGTAGTGGGTCTCTGGGGTCGCCAGAATTTCGATCAAGTAGCCCGTGTCAAAGAGTGCGCTCGAAACTCTTCAAAAAGGCAACCTTCCACCCAAATTTCCGCAACACCCTTGGTCTTCTCGATGGAGGTGACAGACCGCTTTGATGCCTACACCGTGGAACAGATTACGATCCTCGATGTCTACCCCCGTTCGGTTCCTCCGGCCCTTCCACTACCAGGCTTCCCAATCGTTTCTGACTGTGACGGAAAAGCCGTTGCAGGCGACCGGAAGAATTTGAAGATACTCACATTCAGTCCGCCATCGATTTTGAGGATGGATTTTGTTGTTTGGGATTTAGGTGTCGACTCTCTAGCGGATGTGGAGAGGGTCGCCCCGCTCATGGTCACCGCCTTCCCCCAAGCAATCGTGCTCGAGCTGCAGGTGATGAAGTATACCGCTTCACATAACATCGTAAGTGTCTCGCTATTTCCCGTCAGAGCCAGAGCAACGTCAAGAGCACTAGACTGACATTCAACGGTAAATTGTTCACAGCCTTTCTCCGATCTGGAACGTCTCCTATCACATATTGGGCCTCATCTCCAAGAATTTGCTATCAGCAAGCTTACGAAACCGGGAGAAAGCAGTCGGCGTTTTGTTGACTCGTTAACACTAGATGAAGCGTCGGACATGAACGGAAGGATTCTCTCTCTCGCAACCAACTGTAGAGCCGGACCCTGCCCGAGATTAGGTTTGGTGGATATCTTCTGGCTGGGCTATATGTATTCGGAAATGAAGGGGTGGCTGTGAGGATACAGTTAGTTACTATGATCATGTTTGCAAGCAATTCAACGTCATATTGAGTTCTAAACACAAGATATAACTAACTTGTAAGTTTTCGGGGCTTCGGAAATGAAACGACGAAACCATCGGCTACGGAGCGCCGTGGCCCTTGCAACAGTTGAAGTTTGAAGCGTGCGTGTGCCGCATGTCTTACGCTAGCGCTAAAAAATTCCAGGGGCGGAACCGAGGCACAGGATGGTATAGTGACCTGGATGGAGCATATAAAGAAGACTACCGTACTACCCTCAGTAGCCAATGTCAGGGAGTCTTACTATCGATGAAAACGACCCTAGCACCAGGCGCTTGCTACGGCGTACGTTGCGGAGAGCTGGATCTTTCGACTCCATTGATAGCCTATTAATAAACCAAGGAGTTGTACTGACTCACAATGAGGCATGTTTTAACCGAAGAGAGCGGGACTGAAATCAGATGGAAAGAGAGAGAGAGAGAGAGGATGGAGAGGATGGAGGTGGGACGGCCACGCGCAACTCGGTGCTACCGGCGTGAGTCAAAGTTATTGTGCTCGAGCTAACCTGTCGCACCTCAACGAGTGTTCCTGGACCCACTTGAATACGTTCTCTCTGTTTTACCACCTGTTGAAGTAGTTGCAGTATATGAGAGCGAGTAATTTAAGTTCTCTGGCAGCGAGAGTTGTGTTCGTCCATTTGTGGATGTCGCGTGCTTTGAAACTTGACGGTCCTTGGGTTGAAAATATCTCCATACTACGGAGGTTGGCCCGATGAAATTGTGTGTAAGGCGAGTACCACACTCCGTGGCTCGCTTACTTCAAACCATAAATCGGAGGCTTTAGTGATTCTTGCGAGATTGAGTGTTCCATTCTCTTTTTTTGCGAAGAGAACGGGGCGCCTAATTGCTAAGTAGAAGCAACCCACTTAACCAGAGCCTCA
Organism: Candolleomyces eurysporus; assembly: GCA_027579435.1. Classification (NCBI taxonomy): domain Eukaryota; kingdom Fungi; phylum Basidiomycota; class Agaricomycetes; order Agaricales; family Psathyrellaceae; genus Candolleomyces; species Candolleomyces eurysporus. The sequence goes on from JANBPK010001617.1 coordinate 12,199, forward strand.
ACATTGGTGCGGCTTGTGTCTATATTCTCAACTCGCAGCCTTGGCTCTAAGAAGGGCAGTATTGATGTCCTTGACGCGACGAGCGTGGCTTTTAAGAAGTAGTAGTCACCTCACCGGTAACTCAAAAAGATAAACATCGCCATCGATGTGAATCCCCGAAAGACAGTGGGGATGGCTTCCGCTGTAGACCAGTGGCAATCATCGGACATCCACCTGGGTACTTTCAGCTGCAGCACCGAAATAAATTGTGGCGTCAATAGACATTTGGATATCTCCTGGTCAAATCAGCATATTTTTATAACTTTAAGGTGGTACGCTCCCAGTCCCATTCTTGTTGCGCACATACTCTAGACACGCAGTCACGTCGCGCAGATTTCAGCTTACAGCTTCTCAAAAGTAAGGAGCCAAGCTATGCATACCAGGCGCCCTGGATTGTTCTACGCCTTTTCTGTCTAGAGCCACGGGGAAAGCTTGAGATCACGTCTTCCCTTGCCCCTTCCACAAGCCTTACATTCGCGAGTTGCAGTGCTCCTGATTCTGGGGGTTCTACCTCCGAGTCCCAGCTACCCTGCACACACTGGCTTTCGGCGCCCATCTTCTCCAGGCCCTGTTAGATCGGACTCTTACTTCAGTTATGGCGCATGTGGTCCGCTCTACTGCACAACCTTCCTGATCCTGTTAAGGAAAACCGGAATACATAACGATCACTGGTATCCTGTTAAACGAAAAGTCAAAGCCATTGAGAATCCAAACCATCATCAACAGGGTGCTGTACTAGGACGGTATGGTTTGTGCCCAAGCCTATAAGGCCTAGACTCTGCACCCCTTCACCGCGCTCTCTTGTCAATCTGCCCCCTCCCCTCTGTAGGCCTATGTCGGACGCTGAAGATGTGAAATTTTACGGGGTGTGTATCTGTAGTGCTCGTGCTTCGCTCTAATAGCCACTCACGGTTTATGCCTCCTTAGTATATGACAGGTTCGTACATCTGGCCACCCAAATAGTGTTGACCCATTCCTCATTCGAGCGGCTTAACAGCCTCAATGTTTACAATTTTTGTGTGTTCTATTTAGCCTGGGCACTCGGGATACGCTTCCCTGACTTTGAAGACATAGGCCTGCAATTACTTCGAGACTTTGCAAGGGGAGGTAACGTGTGGCGTCTGTATTTTTTTTGCGACGATCGGCAGACTCAATTCTCACATATAGTTGGCGTGTATTTGGCCAGAGAGGTGGCGACTGTCAAAATTTCTGTTTCTATTGAGCAGATACGGGTTCCTAGTACGACTATTCTTCACCGCATTAGCGACATTTCCTACTGCCAATAGGATCTCCAATAAAGTGAGTCAGCTTTTTGACCTAGCCGCTGCACTACGTACATTGGTATTGATGAAGGAAACAGGTGTGCGGTAGTATCATCATCGCAGAGCATGGTCAGTTGCAAATCACGATCTCCCAAATACAACGAAACAGTGACTCCTTGGTTAGTTTCAGCCACAATTGTGAACTACTCTGCAACAGGTGACGAGCTCCTGAGTGCTTAGTCCTATGTTTAACAGTGCAATAGGGATCATGGTTATGTGCCTTTACGCCATTTTGGGGGCTCGAAGGGCTCAACTTTACCTCCTCGGGATTGTTTACTTTGTGCGTGTTGCACAGTTAAATGCTGATGTATATGCTGACCGTCTGGCTTACCTTGCTCTTCGACAGGTCTTCTTCATCGCCTCAATTGTTCTCATGGCCATTGATGTCCACTTCTCAAGCTGTGAGCGCGTCAATCAATCTGAAGTGATCCTACCTCTCAGAGTATAGCCTATTGAAAACGACGATTTCTAATTCAGATGCTAATGCACCACTTGGGAATGGCCACAGATATCTATGTGAGGCAAAATCTTACCGTCCAGTCTTCAAGGAAGTAGGTGTATGGACATCATTTTTAAGGGAGGCAGGTGGGTACCTTAACGTTCATGTCACAACGCTCCACTCAGACCACCTTGATCCAAAATTGTTCAGCCATGTCTCTGCTTGCTGCATATGCCATGTACACGCAACTTCAAGGAAGGTCGGGATATTTTGCAAGGATTTTGTCTCGTAATGCAGGAGTCCAGTATTTAGTCGCATGCAGTCAGTGATCAATTATCCCAAATCTAATGGTTTTGCTGACCAGTGATGTTTTTACATTTATCGATCCTAGTCCTTGGCTTATTGGACGCGATCTTGAAGACTCATACTGTCCCTGCACATCGACGTGTCATCTGTGTTGTTGCGTTGGCGTCCACAACTGTCCACCCATTGTTGTCCAACCGACTTCTGATCAAGCTACACAATGAAGCGACGAATGGGAACAGTCGACGGGTGGCAGTCATATCCCCCATCACGTTTGCCACATCCACCACAGATCAATCCTCAGAGACAGTTTGACGCCCAAGTTGCGTCACACCGGTACGAGGCGTTCGTTACTATTTGATAGGCAGGGGCTTTCCCTAGTTGAAGGACTCGCCATTCAACTTTTGCAGCGTACATCCCGTTCTTTTCTTATCTCTCCCTCCTCTGTCCTCCCATTGTTGTCCAACCGACTTCTGATCAAGCTACACACTGAAGCGACAAATGGGAACAGGCGACGGGTGGAAGCCATCTCCCCCCNTCACGTTTACCGCATTTCCCACAAATCAATCCTCAGAAACAGGGTGAGGCCCAAGTTGTGTCACATTGGTACAAGGCGTTTGTTACTACCTGATTGGCAGGGCCCGGCTTTCCCAACTTCAAAGACTTTTCATTCTCTTCCATCGCTTCTACCGTTCTTTCCTCCTCTTTCCCTCCTTTATTATTCCTACTATCCTCAGGCACGTTTCTCTACAGAGATCGATCGCCGTTTCTTAGATAATTAGTGTATTCCTTCCTGGACACTCCTTGTGTCCGGTTTTATGTAATCGGTTTATGTTACGCTTGATCGCTCTTTTCTCTCTAGTGAATAGACGCATAATTCCTGCCAATTTCTCTAAGTGACTGTTTGAGAGGGAAGAGTGAGTAAAGTTGACATGCAGTGTGACCTTGAAAGTTGAGGATATTTGTCTACCATCTCTTCCATCCTATCACTAACGTCTACGATGCAAGTTTGTCTACGAAAGTGGGCCTCTAGATCTGTTTACAACTTTTCAGGCGTCCGGGTTCTCTTTTTATGGATGATCTTGACCCCGGTGAACATATAAAATTTTCCCAAAGATACGTGAAAGAAGGTTCCGTAGCTTCTGCCTTAAGATCCTCCCTGTCGTCCCGAATACAATCCACGTCTTTTGCTGTACATGTAGGCCCAAAGGCAAGATAAATTAGGACATGTGTAAACGACGCCCTGTGTTTTTTNGCCTGGAGGATCAAAGAAAGGGCGTGTCCAAATCCGTCCCTATTGTTCTACTACTCGAGGAGTTTGGAGCCAGGCGTCTATAAGAGCGCTCGCTCATGACGTCACTGCCCGACCAATTTGCTTGTGCCCAGTGATTGCCGCCCGTTCTATCCTCAGATTTTGTTTTGGTTACAGTGTAATAATTGGTAGGTACCGCTCTTACATGCAACTTTGGCGGAAACAGTGATGCCGATACCAAACAAGGACTAAATGGCAGCATCAGTGAGCCCACCCAGGCCCAGGCGTCTATTATCCACATTAGAGAAGCGGAACGACAGCGGAGATGTTGAGAAAGTTGGGTAGGGATTGATCCGGTGGTTTGGTCAAAAAAAAGCTGAATATGTAAACGCCTTCCTCGAGACTTTTTCCCAACGGTCTTGGCCCCACCGAGCTCCCCCTTAACCTCAAACAAAATGTAAACAAACCTACGATCTCTCCCGAGTACGTATTTTGGACAACTACGTATATGCCTCGGTACCTGCCGTGCGAAGCATCGGCTGCTTGCTACGGTGTATGTTTCAGAGAACTGGGATTTTTCGCTTTGGTAGAAGGCTGCTGCAGCGCATGGCGGTACGAGCCTTTACGAGGGTTTCACAGTGTATGCATGGTGCTTATACTTTGCGGCTTCCCTCCTCTATGGCATTCAATTTTTAGGAATTTGAATATTCACACTCACTCAGAGGAGAGACAAATCGCCCGTCAAAACGAGACCTGGACCCTTGGTTATCGATAATGATAGGTCGCAGCGAAACCCGAGAAGCCAGAGCCCTGCACCTCGGAAATGCGCATTAGGTCTTGGATAATGCCGATTCTTGCAACTTGATATGGGAGGTGCAAGACTCGGCGCTCTCCAATTTGGGCTCATTTCAATTAAAAGAACAAGCTCCCCTATGTAAAGACAAGGAGCTATATTGACTCACACTTAGGCATGTTTAAACCGAGGGGAACGGGACTGGAACCAGATGGAAAGAGAGAGAGGATCGAGAGGATGGAGGTGGGACGGGGACGCGCAACTCGGCGCTACCGGCGAGCACACATGTCGCGTGAGCCAAAGTTGCTGCTTGAAACCTACTTACCAACACATCGACTATCAGCTGTTGTCGTTAGGTCAGCAACGGAGACTACTTGAATACGCTCTTTGTTTTCCCACCTGTTAGCACAGAATGGAAGTAGTTACAGTGTATCCCTGGCCTGGTAAGGACCAGCATACAAGAGCGAGAAATATAACTTCTTTGGCAACGAGAGTTGAGTTCGTCCATTCGTGGATGTTGTGTGCCTTGAAAACTGACGGTTCTCGGGCTGAAAATTTCTCCATATCCCGAAGGTTGGCCCGATGAAACTGTATGTAAGGCGAGTACCACACTCCAGGGCTCACTTACTTCAAACTGTAAACCCGGGGCTTTAATGACTGGCGACTCTTGCGGGATTGGGTGTTGCACCCTCTTTTTTCGGAGGTGAACGAAACACCTCGTTGCTGTTTACTCAACATACTCTGGAACTACCAAGACGGACCCAGCTATCATACTCCATCGAGCTCTTTGGGTCTCAGGCTCCCCGTCCAAGAAGTAGAAACCAACTACTCAACCAGAGCCGCAACACTGGTATCATTGGTGCGGCTTGTGTCTATATTCTCAAGCCTCATTCTCAGTCTTTGCTCTACGAAACACAGTATGGATGTCCTTGACGCGATGAGCGCGTCATGTTAGAGGTAGGACTCACCAGTCGGTTAGAAGGTTAAACAAAGTTGCCATTCATGTGATTCCGGAAGAACAGTGGGTATGACTTCCGGAATCCGGCAAGCATCGGCCATCCATCCCGAGCTGACGTTTTGTTCCTTACATCCCCTGGGTAGGCTCAGTAATGAGGTCGGCAGGCAACATAAAATATTTTTATAGCTGTATGGTGGTACACCTCCAGCCGCATTCTGGATATGCACATACTATAAGACACACAGCCTCGTCGCGAAGATTTCAGCTCATGATCGCAGCTTCTCATGAGTAAGGAGCCAAGTGATACATACCTTCTAATGGCTCCCTTGGATTGTTCAACACCTTTTCCGTCCAGAGGATCGGGGAAAGCCCGAGGTTACGTCTTCTCTCGCCCCTTCCACAAGCCTTACATTCACGAGTTGCAGTGCTCTTGACTCTGGCGGATTTTACCTCCGAGTCCCAGCCGCCTGCACACTTCGGCTTGAGGCGCTTATCTTGTTCTGGGTAGATCGGATACTTATTTTGGTTGTGGTGCGATTAGTCTGTTCTACTGCGTAATTGTCCTGATCTTGGTAAGTAAAGTCAAGATACCTAAAGATTGGTATCCCATTGAACGACAACTCCAAGCCGTTGAGAATCTCAACAATCATCAACAGAGTCTTGTACTTCATAGGACAATATGGTTTGTGGCCGAGGGTATAAGGTTTAGAATCTCATCCTCCTGTCGTTCTGCCCTCCTCCCCTTTATACACTTATGTCGGGTGCTGCGGACCCGAAATTCTACGCGGTGCGCATCTGCAGTACTCGTGCTTTGCTCCACTAGTCATTCACGGCTTACGCCTCCTTAGTACATGACAGGTTCGTGCATCTGGTTGGCCAAGCAGTTTTGGCTCATTGCTCATTTGAACGGCTTAACAGCCTCAATGTTTACTGTTTTTGTGTGTTCTCTTTAGCCTGGGCACTCGGGATACGCGTTCCTGACTTTGAAGACATAGACCTGCAATTATTTCGAGACTTTGGAAGGGGAGGTAACGCGTGGCGTCTGTGTGTTTTGCGACGATTGGCAGACTCAATTCTCATGTATAGGTGGCATGGATTTGGCCAGAGAGGTGGCGACTGTCGAAATTTCTGTTTCTATTGAGCAGATACGGGTTCCTGGTGCGATTATTCTTCACCGCATTAACGACATTTCCTACTGCCAATAGGATCTCCAATAAAGTAAGTCAGCATTTCGACCTAGCCACTGTAATACGTAAATTGGTATTGACGAAGGAAGCAGGTGTGCGGTAGTATCATTATCGCAGAGCATGGTCAGCCACAAAATCACGATGTCCCAAATATAACGAAACAGTGACTCCTTGGCTAGTTTTTGTCACTATTGTGAATTACTCTGCGACAGGTGACGATTTCCTGAGTGCTTGGACCTAGGTTTAACAATGCAATAGGGATCATGGTTATGTGCCTTTACGCCATGTTGGGAGCTCGAAAAACCCAATGTTACCTCCTCGGGATTGTCTACTTTGTGCGTATTGCAAAATGAAATGCTGATGTAGATTAACCTTTCTCTCCAATAGGCCTTCTTCATTGCCTCAATCGTTCTCATGGCCATTGATGTCCACTTCTCGAGCTGTAAGTGCGTTAATCAATCTGGAGCAATCCTACCTTTCAGAGTATAGCCTATTGAAAACGACCATTTGTAATTCAGATGCTAACCTACCATTTGAAGATGGACACCGATATCTATGTGGGGCAGAATCTTACCGTCCAGTCTTCAAGGAAGTAGCTGTATGGACATCATTTCTAAGGGAGGCAGGTGGGCAGTTTGACTTTCACGTCGCTCCACTGAGACCACCTTGATTCACAATTCTTCAGCCATGTCTCTGCTCGCTGCATATGCCATGTACACGCAGCTTCGAGGAAGCTCGGGATATTTTGCAAGGATGTTGCTTCGTAATGGAGGAGCCCATTATTCAATCGCGTGCAGTCAGTTGACAATCATCCCAAATCTAATTCTTTCACTGACCAGTGATGTTCCTACATCTATCAAACCTAGTCCTTGGTTTATTAGACGCGATCTTGAGAACTCATACTGTCTCTGCAGAGCAATGCATCATCTGTCTCGTTGCATGTGGATCTACAATTGTTCATCCATTGTTGTCCAACCGACTTCTGATCAAGATACACAATGAAGCGGCGAATGGGAACAGTCGACGGGTGGCAGTCATATCCCCCATCACATTTGCTACATCTACCACAGATCAATCCTCAGAGACAGTTTGACGCGGCCCAAGTTGCGTCACATCGGTACGAGGCGTTCGTTACTATTTGGCAGGGGCTTTCGCTACTCAAAGGGCTCGCTATTCAACTCTTGCAGCGTTTCTCCTGCTCTTTCCTTATCTCTCCCTCCTTCATCCCTCCATGTATCCTCAGGCACGCTGCCTAGAGAAATCGGTGGGAGGCCACCAAGTACTTAGTGTATTCGATTGGGGATTATGTACAAGTGCAGCACGTCGCCCAAGCTAATTTCTCTGTATAGTTACTAGACAGTCTGTGTGTCTGGGTTAATGGATCTTTTGTAGGTGATAAATTGCCCTTTCATTCCCTGATACTAGACGCCCATATTTTGCCAATAAATTGTTGTTAAGATCTGAGAGGCAATCCGTCATCGCGATCACGACGTCACCGCGACCGATTTGCTTGTGCCTGATTGGCAACGGCTTTGCCACGTGTTCGTGCCAAGGTTCGCGTTTGGCGTCGATTCCGCCTGTTCCATCCTCAGGCTCAGATTGTGTTTTCCGTTCAGTGTAATAATTGGTGGGTATCGTCTTCGCAACCTGGTTGTAACCTAGTGAGACTGAACTCGGTACGAAGGAAGGAACGACGACCAGATGTTCCACCAACCAGCGTCGGAAAGGGTCCTCTCCAGCCCCGAACTCTTGTCGTTGATATTCGGGTTTCTATCGCACACGGATGGGTGCGCAACAGCGGCCGGGTGTGACGACGAAGAGGATCAAGAAATTGGACAAAGTGACTTCTTCCCAAGTTCAACCCCGACATGCACCTGCTCGTGTGTCCAATGCGTTCCGGAGGAATCCAAGTCGAGTCGGATAGTGAACCTGCCTTCGCCGTTCGTCATGCCGCTCGTTCCGAACGTACCAGTCGACAACCGGGGAGAAGAGAGCAGTCTCCGGGATCGCGGGCGATGGAAAGGGAAGGAACGGGTCCAGGACGACGAAGAGGACGGTGCCGACAAAACAACATGCCACTGCCTGCTCCCAACTCACCGACAGCTATCCGGTCTCTTCAAATCATCGTTGTCCAGTGCAAGAGCATTGGATTTGGGACCCAACCGTCCTTCGCACAATCTCAACAATGCTCTCGTTTGCAAAATTTGGAGCTCGTCGCGCTGGACGTGCTATGGCGCATCGTCGATCGTCCCGAACGGCTCTTCGCATTGCTCGACGGGGCTTGGGGCTCCAGGCTGATTGAACCGAGCAGCTACAAGCTGAGAAAACTGCGAGGCTTGTGTTTGGAGGAGAGCGGGAAAGGACGGGTGCCCGGGTGGTGGAAGCCCGGTGTGAAGGCGTTTCTCGAGCTTCACGGCGATGATGATAACGAAGGAGAAGAAAGCTCCGAACGCGTCCCGGATGCTCAGCAGACAAGACACAGGAGAGTCAGAAGACGGGAATACGAATTATATGTGTGTTATCACTCTCATTTTCAAGCTTTTGGCCATTCCCTAATTACCCCATACAGTCTTTCCGAGCAACTCCAACCCCTACCTCATGGTCTCGTTTCGATCTCTACTCCCGTCGCGTCAAACATCTCATTTACACGCGACCTTGCCTGTCCTCAAGCGCTTTGAACGCCATCGCTGTTACTCGCCCGCGCCTCGCCGTCCTGCCCAAGATGCATTCGTTATCCTGGGCCGATAACCCACTGAACCATGCAGTGGTGTTCATGCACGAAGGCGTAAGGAGTCTGGAGCTCCGAATCGGCGTGTTCGGCGCGTACAAGGTGGACGGAGGAGTCAGCCTCGAGACGGTCGCTGGGATGTACAGCGAAATGGGACTGGACGGGTACGAGTACGCAGATGGGAGCGCCGAGCAGGGCATGGGAGGCCTATTTGGTGTTGCAAGTCACGACGACGAAGAAGAAGAACGGGGACCGGTATTGCCAAACAAAACCCTCACTCGAACGCTCGCTACTCAACTCTCAGAAATCCCAAGACGGATGCCGAACGTTCAGACGTTGTGTATCAGCTCGTTTATTCCGGCTTCGCTTTACCTCCCTGCTCTCTTATGCACGTTGTTCCGGGTCTCATCCTCATCAAGCCAATACCCTGCCCTTTCGAAACTCAGCCACGTAACCCTCCCGCGTTACTATACCTCGTCTTCGCTCCTCGAACGCTTGGTTCATCTGCCGGAACTAGAAGTGTTGGAGTATGAGTGGGATGAGGGTGTCGGATGGGGACGGCCTGCGGATGTTGGTGTTGGGAAGTGTCTGCCTGAAGGGTGGAAGACGGTCGACATGGATGTTTTACAAGCAGCTCTCAGGTCCGACGACGACAGCAACGGCAATAGTCCCAAGAAGCGATGGTTTAGCGGGCTATTTGGGCGGGGCAGGAGGGAGAAGGAAGCCGTTCTGGGGGGNAGCTAACTCAGAGGAGCGGGCCGAGCAAGACGCAGCGGAGGAAGCTGCTGCTGCGGAGATGCTAGTTGATTCGAGTCCCTCTACATCCCCCATCCGGCCCAGTCCGAAATCCCGAAGGAGTCGCAGCCGTCACCATCGTCGTTCCTCGTCGCACTCGGTAGTAGCGAGGGTTCGAGTGTGCTCGTATGGGGTCGAGTTGGTTGAAGACGACTCGCCTTCTGCTTCTCCCCGTCGTCCGGGTACGGATACCAGCTCATTCACTACCACCTCCACCTTTCCTCATCCCACCTCAGCCGCACGCGACTCCATCAGCGAAGGGATATTCAGCAAGCTCTCGGATCTCAGTCTGACGATTCCGATTTGCGAGGCGAAGAAGCTGTTGTTGTCTTCCCCTCCACGTCCCCCCTCAGCCGCTGCTGCTTCTTCCAGCCCCCTTTCACCGAACGACGATCCCAGCGCCGACGCCGCCACCTCAAGCCCCGCCAAGCAACCCAAATCAATCAAGAGTGGTCTACCGCCTCTGTGGCCGCAGAACCTCGTTTGCTTGTACGTCGAGGCTCCACCGGGTGTGTTGAGCAGTGCGAAGGAAGTGGGGGNAGTTCGTGAGGGCGATCGCTCTCGCGTGCTATCACGACCAAGGGCAACCGACTGCGGCGAGGCTGGAGAGGCTGGGTATCATTTGCTGTGCGGACC
>JANBPK010001618.1:0-22517 GCA_027579435.1 Candolleomyces eurysporus
AGAATTCTTTTTCGAGGACGAAGCATATTGACATTGCGTGTCATTTTATTCGAGACTATGTACAGAAGGGGACTCTTGATTTAGTCTACGTGCAATCAGCCAACAACCTCGCAGACTTATTTACAAAGCCCCTCAACCGTAATATACATCAAGACCTTACTTACAAGATAGGCGTTATCTCGAAGCAAGGGGGAGTGTTGTAAGTGCTTCGGATCACGAGCACTATTTACCTTTATTTGTACACCACTCGTCTTCTATTTCGTAGGGTATACATTCTGCAGTAGGGTACGATATATATCGATACGGACTTGGACTCAATCAATCATTCCTTTTCACCCCCTCCTCGTCGTTACTCATAACAACAGAAGGCGGAAGTGATTGTGGCACAGTACCTGGGCTGGGGAAGAGTAGGAAGGTTCCTGATATTCTGTAGCACAAATTGAACTCACCTAAATACCCAAGCCGCCTAAGCACGACGGAAAAAGTAGCGAGGAAACATTGGTTGAGGTAGCATCGGATTTCTCTTCCGGAGCTGCGTCATTCGTGGAGGAAGATGCGGTAAGAAAGACTGAACCAAAGGCACAACTCAAAGAAAGAATGACGTTGAAAAAAGCGAGAATGCGAGAGGAGAAAGGCGGCTGAACCAAAGAGATTACCCAAAGAAAGGCTGAAAGAGCCGCCAGAGTCCTGGGCGCCAATGTCCGGGGTGGATCAGCAAAGCAAGAATTAACATGGTTAATTGAAGTCGAGGAGATGAAAGGGCATGAGGCTGGGACGTGGTGGTTGAAGGCAACCGAATGCTAGCAAGGGTATGCCGTCATTCGCTCGATCATGTGCATCCGCCGGGAGTTACCAGATTGGGATGCCTCAAAGGTCGATGTGCGCCATTTCNTTTTTTTACGTCGTCGAGGCAGAGAAAATTTCCCTCAAATTACACAAGTATGCCTCCAGTAGTCTATTAAAACAAGTTTACCGTGTGTTTCTGCAATTCTCTCATTGAAAATACAGTGACTGCATAGAAAATGCGACCACCATGGGCCCGAAGGCAACATACTCGTAACAAAGGTGATCGCATAATTCCTTATTCGTCAGTGGCATCAGAGGTTACATATCGGACACATTGGCGAAAACAAACAATCTTTCTCTTCCATGCTTCAGGGGGGTCGCATAGTGCCGGCATCGGAACGACATAGANTTTTTTATCTGCCCAAAACAAAGTCCATGTTTTGATTTTGGCCCTGACATATATCGGCCGGATAAACAGGACATGTCTCCGACCATCACATGCCGATACTATGGACGCCGCATGGTCTCAGTGTCTCGTCTATGCCACCTGAGGTCCCACAGTGCTGACAAAGCCGGAATAGACATTCTATCTACCACAGTGTCACGGCAATGTCACACATGGGAGAACCCAATCGTTCTTGCAGTGTAAAGTAGCGGGCATTGCCTCACTTCCACCACACCCTGAAGAGAGGTCGGAACTCTCAGATAAGAAAGGGGGTTCGAGCCTAAGGACTCAGGCAGGAGCTCGATGCTCGCCGAAAAGGAGAAAAGATTGAAAATGAATGTATTTTGGTAAATCTGAATAATCAATAGAAAAACGAAGAAAGGAGAACGAGGGGATCGAGTACGAATGTGAAGGGGACCGTCCGAGTGACTGTGAGGGAAGGGAAGAAAGGGAATCCGACGAGCGTCGATCTGGCCCGTCCCACCTAATGTGAGCCGGCCCCAACGGTCGTAATCAACTGAAAAACTAACACGGGTATCTATTCACCGGAGCGTCGTCATGTGTCGGAATGACTCAAACAGACGACGCCATCGATAGGGAGGATGCGGAGAGGGGAATCGTTCAGCCTACCGCATGCGCCTCGTGCCTGGCGTCCAAATCGGGAGGCGGAACTTCCCAATCCGGGCGATGCCCCATACGCTCGCACGCCTGAGGGCATCCCCACAACCCACACAACTAGACGACAGACCACTCCAGCGACTGCAACTTCTGTACGCCGCAATGCTCTTCCTCCCTTCCTTGCTCGCCTCTTACGTCTCGACACACGCTTTCTCTCTTTCGGTGGTAATCAATGGCTAGACTTTCACCCGCAACAGGCCAAGCAGTCAATGAAACAACCGTGACACTATCTGTACCAAGATCGACTATCAAGGGTGTTCGGAATTCCGACTTTAACCGTGGTGCCGGCTCCTTAGTCGCTCCTGACGTCGCCAATGCCAACCCTGGGGATACCCCTGCCATTGACTGGAGAACTGGCGATCTCAGCTTCGTAAGTCTCTCGTGGCCTCCACGATCGCCTGCTCCTGACCGACAGATTTATTGTTTTACAGTGGCTTTACACCAGTCCTACGCGCTTCTACCTCGCAAGCTGTGGAGACGCCCCATGCAGCTAATTCGACCCTAACGAAGCCGGAGAACTCGAGATTCATCAGGTTGGAAAGAAGGCGAATGGCGGTGAAGGGTTCCATGCCGACCTCAGTACGCAGCTTTCTTGCTCTCTATGATAAAAAGAACTCATGAATTGCTGCAATGTGAGTCAGTGATTGCCAAGCTACCTGAGAATATCCGAACAGGCGACTACCTCATCCGACACGAAATCACCGCTCTCCACGTCGCCCAAAACCAGGGAGGAGCCAAATTTTATGCAGCCTGCACCCAGATTCGCATTGGCGGCTCTGGTACTGATGTTGCCTCAGAAGATGAACTGCTTTCATTCCCCGTTACCTACGGCGACAACGACGCCGGCATCCTCGTCCGCAACGTCTTCGATAACAGGCTCAAATACCAGTTCCCTGGCCCTGCTGTCTCCCGGCTGGCTGGTATCGCTGCCCCTGCCGGAGACCCGAGTCCTTTGTTTACCAAGACCAGTTCCGGTTCCAAGTCCATCTCAACGTCAGGCAATAGCAACGGTAACTCTGGATCGTGCTCTGGCAAAAAGACCTGCAGGCTCAGGAAGAACGCGAGCAAGTTCGCTGCCGCCGCCGCTCCCTTCCACGATCCGCACTTTGTACCACCACCACCACTCGGATCGCATCGTCGTCACGCTCATCGCATTTTTGGGACGACATTGATCGTCCTCGAGGCATTCATTTACCTTATCTACCCACCGCTCTCTCTCTAACTTAGCATCTCGGGAAGCTAAATATACTCTACTGCCTATCTATCTCTTTTGCTCACGGCCTGGACGTGTATATTACTGACTTCTTAGCTAGACTGAGAGTTATTTGTATCATACCATATATGACATGCACTGCGTTATATAGCAGCTGGATGAATCGAAATTGGAACGCACTTATCCACCTATACATAGGTGCCACTGTGACAAGGTATATTAGCCACAATAACTACAACTACGGATGCGAGTATGCCCTCCGCAACCCCGACAGGTGGCGTATAACCAGCAGCGGCCTATATTCCGATCGTTGCAACCTCAATCTCAATGACTCAGTCTGCATGGTCAAACCAGTAGTACCTCCGACCACCCCAATACAATGACAGCGGAGGTGGACGTGGACGTGGGAGACGGAGAGAGTGGTACAGCTGGTGAGCGGGTCCACGGGCGATTGAATGCTGAAGCTCTATTTTCCTCATGACCATCTTTCGTCAGATTTCAATTTTCCTTTACTATGCGCCCTCTTCCGGACATGCACTGTCCATGTTGGCATCAAACACTCGTTTTCCTTTTCCCATTTTGCTTTTTTTGGCCTTGTCTTCTCTAGTCTCGGTATAGATGTCGCTAGTTCGAGTCAGGAATCCTTTGCTCCGCTAGCCCGCTTCTAGGTAAGTTCAAAAAGTCGTCGACACTTCCATTTGCGATATTGGGGGCCAATACGTACTTGAATGATCAGGATTGAAGAGGCGAATTCGAAATCATTCAGTCACAAGTGACACTGCTTGCCGTCTCTCGTCGCCGGTTGTTTGTCGCGTTTCCGGAACGGCGTGGTGCTGATTGAGCATGGGCCAATACATGAGTAGAGAACTCGAAGGGTATGATAACAGCCAGCTTCGAAGATGGAACGTAATATAGAAAATAAATAGTATATGCAAAACAAACGTACACAGGAAGAATGAACTCAGAAGTGGAAAGAAAAGATAGATATGGGACAGAAATGTAGGCTCGGGGTTGAATTGGTAGGCGACAGAATGCACAGGTCGGCATCCCATTGGAAAAAAAATTGGGAGTGTGACCTGGTTAGTCAGAGTGGCACAGTGAGAACGACAGTCAATCTCCGAGTGGGAAAAAGGGGACACACATGGCGAAGACGAACAGATTAAGTGATGGGAATGCTCGGTGTGCTCATCCTTCCTTTACTTTTTCAACTGTGCCAGGGCATCAATGGCCGAGAGCAAAGGGCAGGTAAAATGCTACATACTTCTTGACTTGCCAGGGTGTGGATTGGCCCGAGATTGTTGTACTGAAAACTTCTTGGAACGATCCTAAGAAGGGGATGAGCTGAATGGCCAAAAATGCGGTTTCATGAGGAAGCAGACATACTTGCTATACAAAAGATGAGCTGAATGACCAGGAATGCAGATGAATGAGAAAGCAGACTTACAAACTATACAACAGGTGAGCTGAATGGCCAGAAATGGAGGTTTGTGTGGAAGCAGACTTACTTCCTATACAGCAGGTGAGCTGGATGACAGAAATTTAGGGTCGTGAAGGAGCGAACTTACTTGCTATACAAGAGATGAACTGAATGACCAGAAATTCAGGCTCATGAGGGAGCAGACTTACATACTATACAAGAGATGAGCTGAATGGCCAGGAGATTAGGGTTATGAAAAAGCAGACTTACTCTCTACACCAAAGATGAGTAGAATGGCCAGGGATTCTGGTTCATGAAGGAGCAAACTTACAAACTATAAAGGAAATGAGCTGGAGAGCTAGAAATTTAGGTTCATGTGCAAGTAGACTTACATACTATACAACAGATGAGCTAAATGATCAGGAATTAGGGTCATGGAGAAGCAGACTTACCTCCTATACCACAGATGAGCTAAATGGCCAGAAATTCATATTCATAACGGATCAGACTTACTTTCTGTAGAACAGAGGAAATGGATGACCAGAAGCTCATATACATTAGGACGCACACTTACTTCCTGTGCAACAGATGAGCTAGATGGCCCAAAATTGAAGTTCATGAGGAAGCAGACTCACTGCCTATACAATAACTGAGCTAAACGGCCAGAAATTCAGGTCCATGAGGAAGCAGACTTACTTTCTATACAATGGATAAACTGAATGGCCAGGAATCCAGGTTTATGAGTAACTAGACTTACTCCCTATACGACAGGTGAGCTGAACAGCCAGAGATTCAGTTTTATGGGGAAGCAAACTTACTCCCTATACAACAGATGACCTGAATGGCCAGAAATCCAGGTTCATGAAGAAGCAGACTTACTTCCTATACAACAGATGAGCTGAAAGGCCAGCAATTCTGGTTCATGAGGAAGGAGACTCACCAACTATACAACAGATGAGCTAAATGGCCGGAAATTGAGGCTCATGAGGTGAAAAACTTACAGGCTATACAACAGATAAGCTCAATAACCAAAACATCAGCTTGATATGAGAGAGAGCAGACTCACAAACTATACAACAGATGATCTAAATGGCTGGAAATTCAGGTCCATGAGGAAGCAAACTTACATACTGTACAACAGATCAGCTGGATGTCCAGAAATTCAGGTTCATGATGAAGCAGACTTACTCCCTATATAGCAGATGAGCAGAATGGCCAGAAATTCAGGCTTATGAGGGAGCAGACTTACAAGCTATACAACAGTAAGCTGACAGGAAGGAAATTCAGGCTCATGAGAAGGAAGATTTACTTCCTGTACAACAAATGAGCTGAATGGCCAAAGATTTAAGCTCATGAGGAAGCAGACTTACTTCCTATACAACAGATGAGATGGATACTCAGAGATTCAGGTTTGTGAAGTAGCAGACTTACATACTGTACAACAGATGAGCTGAATGGCAAGAAATCTGGGTTCATGAGAAAGCAGACTTACTTTCTATACAACACAGGAACTGAATGACCTGAGATATGGGTTCATGAAGAAGTGGACTTACTTCCTATACAACAGATAAGCTGAATGGCTAGATCTTCAGGCTCATGAGGAAGCAGACTTACTTCCTATGCAACAGATGAGCTGAATGGGCAGAGATTTGGGCTCATAAAGGGGCAGACTTACTAACTATGCAACAGATGAGCTGAAAGGCCAGAAGTTCAGGGTCATGAGGAAGCAGACTTACATACTATACAATGGGTGAGCTGAATGGCCAGCAATCCAGGTTTATGAAGAAGTAGACTTACAGCCTATACAAAAGATGAGCTGAGTGCTCCAAAGTTCAGGTTCATTAAGCAGACTTACAGCCTATAAAACATACCAGCTCAACGGCTGGGAATTCAGGTTTGTTTAGCAGACTCACAACCTATACAACAATTGCGTTGAATGCCCAGAAATTCAGATTCAGAAGGAATCAGACTTGCTTTCTATATAACAATCAGCTGAACACCCAGAGGTTAATGTGCAAGAAGCACACTTACAAGCTATACAACAGATGAGTTGAATGGCCAGAGATTCAGGATCATAAAGTAGCACACTTACAAACTATGCAACAGATGAGCTGAAGGGCCTGAAGTTTGGGTTCATGAGGAAGCAGACTTACTTTCTGTACAACAGACGAGCTAAATGGCCACATTTCAGCCTCATGAGAAAGCAGACCTACAGCCTATACAACAGATGAGCTGAATGACCAGAATTTCAGGTTCATGAGAAGCACACTTACCTCCTATACAACAGATGAGTTGAATGGCAACAGATTCAGGTTCATGAAGGAGCAGACTTACGAACTATACAACAGATGAGCTAAATGACCAGAAATTGAGGTTTTGCGGAAGCAGACTTACCCCCTGCAACAGATGAGCCAAATCGCCAGAAGTTCAGGTTCATTAACCAGACTCACCGACTATACAACAGATGAGTTGATCGCTAGAAATACAGGTTCGGGAGGTTGTGAGGAAGTAGACTTACCCCCTATAAATGACCATTTTTCCAAGCCACCGGGAAAATTCATCCGGATCCATCCACAAATGGTGATGACCGAGCCAGATCGGGCATTCCGCAGGGTTGATGAACACGTCAAAAGCCATTCACAGTGGCCGATGAGTGTGAATGACGTCTCAGGAAACTCGACATCGTACCCACCTTGATCTCGCTGGTTCTCAAATGACGAAAATGGATGATTTCGTGGCCTTCCTCTCTTGGATTGCCATATGTTTCGCTTCGCTCGGACGGCAGCGTAAACTGGGTTCTGCACCGTCGACTGTTTCCTGTACAATCAGCATCTCTTCCCCTCCCTGTAAGACCAAGTTGGTCTTGAATTCACGCACCAAACAAACCATCCTTCGTTCAAAAAGGTTCCAAGCTTCGTCTTCCCGCATTTTGGACAATCTTTTGACAGATCTTTGTTCCATTGCCGCTCTACCATCATGCTCATAATCAGCTCCTCCCCCACTAACATCATCTCATTCCACTCCCCAGCCTTGATCAGCGTCCCATTTAAATGTGTGATACAATACCGCTTTTCCAAGACGCGCTCCTCACCCACCTTTCCCCGGAAATGGGTGATCAAGATCCGATGTAAGTCCTGATTGTACCCGGTCTCGATTAGAAACAGTTCTGAAAGATGCGTAAATATGTACCACCTCGTAAGTGGCCACGATAGACAAAGGGAGGGTGAAAGTTTCGTCCAGTGCATCGGTTATAGTCAACGCGTTGGCATCGCTGTAGCACACACTTCTAGGGAGCCTTCGATCATACAGTTCTTCCATAGATATCAGCAAGAGTTCTTACTACAGGAGCAAAGGC
The DNA here is from genome assembly GCA_027579435.1 of Candolleomyces eurysporus. Classification (NCBI taxonomy): domain Eukaryota; kingdom Fungi; phylum Basidiomycota; class Agaricomycetes; order Agaricales; family Psathyrellaceae; genus Candolleomyces; species Candolleomyces eurysporus. The sequence goes on from JANBPK010001618.1 coordinate 7,895, forward strand.
TTACTTCGTGTAGCGGTGTGTTGATGAATAACTAAGTTTCCTGCTACGTTGTTGAATGTTACTCCGTTGCCAATGGAGAAGTTGCTGCTATGTGAGAACATCTGAGGGCCAGGGGGTGCAGGCCCTAACACTGGTGGCAGCCTTATCAGCTACTGTCTCTGTAGATGAGCAAGTGTCCTTGCCTCGACGCAGAAAATCTAAAGGGTTCCAAGATAGAACGGCCATGTTCCAGTTCCCGCTCTGGCCCCGCGGTGGACGCTCAGTGGGAGCCGTAGCAAGACGGTGTTCAATGGTCGGCGGTGCGGGCTCTGACGGTGTTCGCAGTCCAGTTAATCAATCCGTTGCCAGAATAATAATCGGATGTTCACCGTCATCTTCACCNGGGGGGGCTGTCCATCAGCAGAGGAGGAGTGCCAGTGTTATCCATGTCAAGCTGACGTTCGATGGTCGGGGAAGAGTGACGCTTGGGAGAAGCGTGTGACAGCAATAGCGCCTAGTTGTGACGAAGGATGCGTGTCAAGTACTAGGCGTATGCACAGCCGTTCGATCCATTGGGTGGTCAGGCATTGATCTAACGATTCGCACCACGGCGAGACAAACCTGAGTTTCAAGAGCAACTAGCAACTGATTGGATGATTCGTTCTATTCATTCGATCAAGTATTAATATATTGGTGGGTAGGTAGACGGCACAAGGTCCCAATAAGAAACGGCCGGTTTCCACACCTCCTCGGCTGACTCTGATAGTTGTGGAACACCAGGGTCGACGACTAACGAGGTGACCGATGCAAGGAGGATGCTGCACTGAGGGAATTGCTCTGGGCCAAAAGGATCGTCGGTGAGGAGGGCAAGATGAGGCGAGTCGACCGATGTAAGTAGGATGCTGCACCGGGGGAATTGTTCTGGACTGAAAGGATCGTCGGTGATGGCAAGATGAGGCGAGCTGACCTTGATGATACGAGTGACCAAGCAGGTCCAAGCAATCGATAAGGAGGATATAGAGGGGAGGGTTTGAGGTCAGGAAGCGCACGCTGGGAGTTGGCGGACGGAAGCAAGGGCGGCGGCGGCGGCGATATTTTAACAGCCCTGTTCAACAGAGTTGGCACTAGAAATTTATCACTTGCCGGGGTAACTGCTCAAAAAGAAGAGATAAGCGTGGTAGCCTTCGCGTACAGAGTCCTGGGAGTGCGGAGATGAAACCATGCAGACGTTGACCGACTGATCATCGCCGCATGGGACAGAGCGATGTAGGACGGAAGCTTTAGCCTCTGCTGATGCCTGCTCATCTGGCTCCTTGATCATAGCAACCGAGCCGCCATGTACAGCAGGAGAGGACAACATCCACTCGTACGGACTGTGTTTCCACTGCAACCCACGAGGCCATGCACGTCCCCCCACCCACGGCGAGATCGGTGCAAACCACAGTTGAAAGAAGGATGACAATAGTCAGAGCCCCAGCTACNAAAAATTAGTCCGGTTCTTCTCCCAATGTGTCTCATTCTCGTCCTAGAACTGGCTTCGGTCGATGGTTTGGTGTTCGGTGCGATACCCGCAGTGGCGCATATGGCGGGCCGATTGCACATTTATATTCGCAAAATAATTCNTTTTTTTGCGCAGCACTTCATCGAAAATACGCAAAATGGGGCCATATTCCGTTGTGCAAACTTCTTTTGCTTTGCGCAAAATTTTTGAGTCGTCGCGCAAAACTTTATGGCGCTACGGAACATTTTATTGAACCGCGCAAAACATCCTTGTGCATAGCCACTAGTGTCGCTTTACTGTGACGCGGCGTATAGAATACGATTCGCTTCACACGAAGAGTCTTCACGATAACGGACAGGTGTAAGCTATCGATTTAAGAAGAACTAAGGTAATTACATCCGTAGCTACAGCTTATATACCTATCTACATAGAGTATGACTAAGAACTATACAGTTAGAGAGTCCGGGAGCAGAGGGAGGGCGAGAGGAGTGAGATAAGATAAGATGAAACCGTTACATTTACCTCTCCCCATCATCTCCACGGTTCGACGGTTGATCTTCAACCCACGCAATTGCGTCGATCAAGGTATGGTTCTCATTGAAAGCATCGACAGTGCTGTCTTAGCAAAACAAGAGTATGTTCTGCAGCCACCCTGGCAACAAGCTAGTTAATCGTCCTTAGGAGCAGGGGGTAACACAGCGGATATGGGAAGGCGACTGGTTCATCGAGTATCTGCCTGTTTTTCTCGAAGACACCTCTCTCTATGTGAATCCGAAGTTCAACCAAATTTCATTGAACTAACATAGTCTGTACGTACCTTTTTAATATATCTACGGTTTGTCGGGCTTGATTCTCAATCGTTTTGTTGCCCTTTCCCAGACTTTTGCTAATTGCTACTCATTTACGTCTTCAGGAAATATGTTTTCAATATTTGAGATGGAATAGAGACAGAATAGCATGACTTGACCCCTTCAACAAAGGAACCTGACCATCAGCATGTCCAAAACCTCGGACTTGGAACTTACAACTTGAAGAAGTTTGCACGGTGCGATGCGCAACTCGGTAAAAGTTTTGCGTAAGCCCAAAGAAGTTCGCGCTTTCGAAAGTGGCCTGATTTTGCGCCAATTCAGCGAAAATTTGCACAAAAAGAGTTTTTATTTTGCGAATAATAAATGTGCAATCCCGCCATAGTCGCATGGTATAACACCTGGCCTACCTTTCATCGGATCGAGCGAATTTGAGGAGATTTAGCGCATTAAGACGAAATAAAACGTATGGAACTCGCTTCGATTCGCGGACCGCGCCGGCACCAATCGATCGTGAGGCAGGCGGCTAGGTATAAGCTACTCTTGGATGCAAAGAGTCCCCCTGGCTTGAACATCACTACTCCTAGGCGCTGGCATGTCAGGGCTCAATTTCCCTCATGCTGATGCGGCCCCAGGGCTGGGACAACCTTCGGAATATGTCCCTGCGAAGGCCCATTGTACGTCCGAGAATCGATTGGTAACACTCTATTGAGAGAACAGCTATGCAGGTGCGCATGGGTTGACGTTTGAAAAATTGAAGTGTTGTTAATCGCTTACTTTAGCTTTGCATTGACTACGCTGGGAGAAGTTGCAATGTTGAGATTCGTAAATCGAATCACAGATGGCCAAGAGTGGCACAAGAAGGTAACAGGAACAATCGTCCTCTCGATTTGCTTGTCTGAATTTGAGATGCCGCAGGTTTTCGAAGACGATATGGTCGCGAAATCGAGAGCCGAGGTCAGGGGAAGGAGAAAGCGACTACTGTTGGCGTCACATTGGCTGGTGGGAGGACAATCTGACTTGGGTCATTCCAGAGCCAGGTCTTCCCTTCGATTCTAAGCGGTTCGAATTGTCCAGCCCTAATACCCTAAATCTCAAGGAGGGTGTAAGACAGATAGAAACGGTGGGTGCGAACCACCGATCTAGACGAGTGAAGGTCGCGAGTGATCGACCTAGGGGGTAACTAGACTAGTCTTCGAGGAGTGGTAAGAAATGAAAAATCGTAAATTGGGAAAATAAGGGATAAAGGGGGAGTGAGCTAAGGGGAAAAATAGCTATTGATACAGGAGATAAGTAAACTACCTTTATACCCTAAAGATATCACAAGGATCGGGATAGCTATTCCCGTTCCGGAGAATGGAGACGGAACGGAACCGGTGAGTGCACGGGCACACGGTGTGCACTCTCCACAAGGGTTATGCCAATAACTTGGGAGGCCATTGCAGATGATTGTGAAGATTGAGAATATCGAGCTCAATCCTAAAAAACCAGCGTATGAAAGCGGGATGTGGCACGTCACAGGAAAACTTGTATGTCAAAAATCTTTTCGCCTTTTTTTTGCTACGTTTCAACTCGGGCTCCCCAGAACGAACATATCTGCGTCATAGCGATCAATTACCGCTCGTGTTCCAATCTCACAGATTCATAGCGTTCCGTCAAGTTATCTCTGACGAAGCTGAGGCATGCATCGACTATGAGCAAGACAACAACACCTGGCTCCGAGAGATATTTGAGTGCGAACACAACGAGCCGAGGGTTCAGGCGGCGGGGGCTATTGAGACTCTAGAAGGTGGTCTCATCACGTTCCCTAATACTCTTCAACATGGCGTCGAGTGATTCAAGCTCGCGGATTGAACAAAGCCGGGTCACACGAAGATCGTCGTATTGTTTCTGGTCGATCCGAACGTGGGCATCATCAGCACAGCAAGTGTTCCACGCCAGCGGATGGACCGGTGGAAGGAGGCCAGCATCACTCAAGTGCCTCCTAACGGTTCGCCTCGTCTCTTGGAGAGTCTGCCAGTCCAAGTACAGGATCAAGTTTTCGACCGAATTCAAGAGCTTCCAATATCCCTTCAGGAGGCAAATGAGTCGAGGTTGAAATTGGTTCGAGAGCGGAGGAACCTCGCGTTGGACAACCAGATAGTTATGAGACTTTGACCCGTGCTACGCTTTGAACGTGGAACTTGAGCAGTAGGTCCACGCCAATCGACTCCGCCCATGGCTTTGCTTTCCGTTCCGTGTTCATCTCACCCCATTTCTCAGCATGTCGACGCTTGCTTTGACTGTGGTCGCATGGAATAGACTTGATCGTGGTGATATTACGTACATAAAACATTGTATTAGTACTGTAGGGATAAAGGCAATAGGCAGTACTCAATCACTCTTCGCTGTTCGGCTTCGCCTGCTGCTCCAACGATCGTCACCAGCCTTTCCAGCCAGTAATGGTGAGCTTCGAATTTACAGCTGTTTGCCAAATGACCCTGGCTTGGAACAGAAGTAAATTTAAGGCTTACTATTGCTTGCTGGAAAAGAAAGAGCCATGTTAGAGCTAGACGCGGTCACGGTTATTGTGAAATCCGACTGCCTCGTGCTTTGGAATGCCACAGGCAAACTTGCAATCGACGTTCCATCCATAAGGCCTGGATTTATGAATCTGACATGATTCTCTAATTTGGCGTATAGCAGGCAAATTCTAGGGTAACACATTTAGCGTTCCTGAAATTTTTGGGATTATGTCGGAATCGACGTATTCTGAGCTGCATTCTGACACAACAGGCACAATTGATCTTGAGTGACGTCGATCACAGCATTTCGCCAAATGGGATAGCATTCTGCCGCGAGACCCCGCACTCGACTCACCCAAAGGTCGAGTAGTGTCTTCTTCCCTCTTACAGTCATGCCTTACCAGTGGCACAATACCTTCGGAGCGATTCAGATCGGCGTCTTCATCGCTATATTCCTGTTTGGAATTGTCACACTGCAGTGCCACACCTATTTCGTTCAATTTCCTGACGATCGCAAGGTATTCAAATATCTGGTGAGATGGNTTTTTGGATTTATCGCCTCCCTCGCATGCTCATGGATTATCTTGAGGTCCTTGTAATCTGGTGCTCCATATCCTGTCTTTTCCCTCTAGCTCTGCTCACGCTATCCATCAGGCTCATGGAGGTCGTCCATACAATAGCCATCACACGTGAAACATATACGGCAACCATAACCTACTACGGGCGACCCGAAGACTACAACCGCTATACAGGGTTCGGAGTAGCGACAATCGTTGGAAGCGCCATGTCCATGTTAGTSCAGGTGCGTACTCRATCCACGATGCTCCGYTCCTGCCGTGAACACCTCGCAGATATTCTTTGCGTGGAGGGTATATTCAACCCTCGARTCACCTTACAAATATGTTGGCCTATTCTGTGGGGTCTCATCGACCATGGTTTGCGCGACAAGCATCTACGCGGGAACGGAAGCAACACGCTGGAGAAGCATCCCCGCATTCGTGAAGAGGTACAGAGTGATGGTCGCAACGCTCCTCGGTGCAGGCGCCACAGTTGATATCGTTATTGCACTTTCGATGTTGTGGTTCTTAATGGCACGGCGGCGGCAAGCACTTAGAAAGTATGTGGATGTGTTTTGCTAACGATAACGGTCCCTAATTACCGCAGAGTTGCTCGGCTACTGGAGCGCCTTGTTGCATATACCATCGGTGCGTCCTCACCTTTCCAGCTCAATATGAGCATAGCTGAAACCAAAGCTTCAGGAACAGGCCTCGTTTTGAGGTGCATCGAATACGAATTACACTCTTGGTGTCTAGCTCATCATTACTTCTAGCGTGGCCGCTGTCTGCATTCTAATCACGGTGCGCTTGACCGCTTGCACTCTTCATTGCTCAATGCTGACACTGTTATGCGTCCAGTTCTTCGCCTCACCTCATACCCGTAGGTCAATCTTCCACTTGGTGTCAGCGTTCTGACCCCAAAATATCGATCCAGTCGTCTGGCTAGCGATGTACACATTTCTGGCTAAGCGTACGTCATTCTCAGCTACCATGTTAGGCATCAAGCACATCTCATCACTTGCAGTGTATTCGAACGCCTTACTCTCAGCCCTCAACGTTCGAAAAGGCCTTCGGGTAGCGGCTGGCACATCAGAAGTCTCGCAATCCTCCCGTAATAGGTCTTTGGCTAGCGGCTTGGTGCGGTTCTTTTCTTCCATGGCGCTTAATCTGTCTCACATCCATTGCCGTCTCTTTCGCGCCTTACCAGATTGCCACCACAAAACCAACCTCTATATCCATCCAGATGAGAACTACAACCGAAATGGCGATTGACTCGCCCTATCCCGTAAGCCCTTCCGTATGATCGTTGCCCCGGATCCCTGCTCAATGGCTCGCCGTGCACATGTCACCCTAGGTCGATCTCGCTCATACTGAGCAGAGTTCGCATAGCTCTGGAGGAACACCCGTAGAAATTCCGCCTAAAGCGTATCATGGCCCTGACGCGGCATGAGATAGTGAAGCGTTATTATAAAAATGGAGATATATTGGAATGGGATATTCTATATAACACTTCTTGAAGATCGGTTCTTGTACAAATCGGCGTTCGAGTAGTTTCAACACGCGTAAGCTTGAGACCTGAAATATTTTGGAGACCTCGGGCTTGAGGAATCCATATAGCATGCTGCATATTCTGGTTCGAGACGACGACTATACCCGACATGCACCCTGTTTGGGCTCTTAGGCTCCTCATCGTTCTGGGCAATGGGTATCATCAGTATTCCGTCTTATCGAAGCTTGGGGAAACGAAGCGAAAAGCAAACGCACAATTAAACCGCGTTCATTTGACAAGTACTGAAATTCAGTTGTGGTTTGCATCTCGATGAGTATCGCGTGTTGAGAGTATGCCTAGGGTGTCGAATTCGGGGATCACCAAACATGAACTTAAGTAAGACCGAAAGTTGAAAACGGTACAGCTCACGTACCTCGAGACGTGGGGATGCAGGTAGGTCTGTGAATTCTCCACTTCGGGGACTGACAATGCCATTGAGTCCCCTACTACCACCATTTGTGACGTTTTGCTGTCCGGATCCGGTACTGACGGCTGTCCGTAAACTTCTACGTTCGTTCAACCTGTTCCGACAAATCCATTGCCCATGTGAGCTTTCAAGGACTTCCTCTTTTAGTGAGCTGAGGACGTACGCGGAGAGCAGTGTACTAGAATATACTGAAGAAAACACTTTATGAGTGATTCATGACGATAAGAGGAAGAGATTCCGACCTTTGGCGAGTGTCGTGTACATGGCGAGTCAGACCACTGTAGACGAACCATTACAAAATTTGATTAACTTGTGGATCGTAATTTCGGCACTTGAAGAGTAACAACGAACAATTATGCGGCATTGTATGGAACTGGACTCAGTTCCAGTCAAGGTTAGTCGAGCAAAACATACATCTAGAACTAGTGACATACCGCAACAACTAAGCTGACGGCAGCAATGCTGGAGGGCGTTAATTTAGGCATGAGCAACCTGGGCCAGTATCACATGTATAAATCGATTCACCTAGTAAATAACCCTGTGCCTGAAAGAAGCGAGGCCAGGCATTTGATATCAGTGCGCACGGAAACGGGGGACTTGTGACGTACGGATGGTGTATGCCACTAGGCGGTCAATTAACTTCGAGATCCTAGAGAAAGAAGATCGTAACCGGTCGTTCTGATATCAAAACTTTTATCAAGCGGAAGCAATCTGGGGTAAGGGCACCAGTTCCGCCGAACAAGTTGAGTCCGGGATAGAAGAGGATGCCTGGTGTGCAAGGTCTGCGGCCTTGACGCCAGAAGTATGACGGCGGAGATCGGTTGAGGAAGGGATAGATCACCTACTTGTTCAAGGTATGCCCACGTTTCCTACTCAGGAAATACAACATCGCCCCAGCAATGGCAACATCAATCGCTGCCCCAACCGTAAGGAGGGTGGTGATGAGCCAATGCCACTCGGTTCGAAATTCTTCGATATTCGCAGCTAGGACGGCCTCGGCGCCAAGGAGGCTGCTCCCTACGCATCGGATGGTTGTCAAGACCATACAAGCGATCCCGATGTAAGCGTATGGGCGAGGCAGTACTTTCCAGACGCGCGCGGAAAAGAAAATCTAACACAGCAGGTTTAAATGGCACCAACCAAGTGAGATCCACATAGACTAAGCCGAGTTTAAAAGAGACCCACCTGGCAGAGCATAGTGATAAATCCTCCAATGAATGTAATCACTCCAAGCCCGATAAATTTCACAACGAGGTCCGGTCTCCCATACAGTGTGATCGTCACTCGGTAGACTTCGTATGCCACCAAGGCTGAGTGGGCGAGTTCCAACATCCAGACAATCGCAACCTCGGAGTAAGGTGAGTCTGGCATCAAAGGGGCGGGGAGACAGGATGAACGCACCAGGCCTTTGAAGACGGCTTTGTCCTCAGGAAAGTTGCGGAAATACGTGTACGCTTGCAGTGTAATGACCCCGAAGAGGTATACAGCTAAGAAAGCTCCAATTTGTAGAGCTCCAAGGCTGTCGTCAAGGCTTCCTCCGGCAATGATAGCCATGACGGTAACTTGACTGAGCGCGAAGGATGAGCGGGTGAACCAGTCGGGTCGTTGGAGCGGAGGAACAAGCCTAGAGGATAGATCAAGAGCAGGGCATCTTGAAACAGCAACATGTCTCGCAATGCGAGCATTTCAAGGAAGCAGATTAGCACCCGTTGACAGTTGTAACAGACTATCCTACAAAGATATTGATCATGTGTTGTGGCTCACTTCTGCATATGGTTCCGTGATAGTCTGTGGCATGCCGGGGTGCAAGGAGACGGAACGGTAGGGATACGCTGTTTTTCTCGGGTTGATGGACTTTCCAATCACTGTCAGGAGATCAGTCCAAGGCGAAGAGGCCAATGCGCCATGATCACTTTTGGGGCGGCGCTCGAAATCAAGCCCAAACAAGCGGTAGCCAAACATCAGTGCTCAGCGACCGGAGGCATTGGCTGACCTAAACTGAGCAGGACCTCGCAGTGGACCCCAACTCCCTTTATCCCTAGGTTTATAAGGGAGTGAAACCACGAATCTTCAGGCTGTATTAGCCCCACTCTCTTCAGTGCTTGAATAGCACGTAACTCTACTCCAATCACCTACTGGGACTCTGGAATTCGATGAGCTTGTGGAAGACGTGATTCCACCGAGGTGGGCTCAACGTAGCATGTGACGTACGGATGGTATATGCCACTAGGCGGCCAATTAAATTCGAAATGCTGAAGAAAGAAGATTGCGACCGGTCAGTTCGATATCAAGAATTTATCAAGCGCCAGTAATCTGGGGTAAGGGTTCCGCCGAACAAGGGGAATTCGGGGAAGCAGAGGAAGACCGCTATAGTCACATTTTTCAACCTTTTGACGATGATTACGATGCAAGAGATAAGGGGAGCTGAAGATACAGTTGCGAAGCTTGTCAGCCCCTCACTCCTCTGTCTCCAACTGCCCCTTCATTGAAACCTCCTACGGAGTGAAGTCCGCTGAAATGGGCTTCTGACTACGATCCGGATGCTCGGTTGGCGCCCAAACGTCCTAATCCCCTTCGAATCATTTGAAAGTCTTGTAGTCCGTGCATGCCCACTCCAAAGAGCTCTTGTTAGTTTATGCCTGCAGATCGAGATTTCACGCATTTCGACCGTCCTCCTTTAGCTCGAGAGCTCTGTTGTCCGTCAGTGCATTTCATTAAATTTCTGCTTCTGCGCTAGCTTTCTCGAAGGAAGTCTTTCCGATTATCGATTCCAAAAGAGGTGCTCTGTGCATAGAGAATGTCAGAGTACCACAAAGCTTCCCCAGCACAAGACAAACGTAAACTAGGCACTGAGCTCGGGGATCTCGAGGAGAGTCATAGTCGATGTTCTTTCAACGGATGCATTGCACGATTAGATTCGAGTGGACCGAGTTCAACGGTTACGGCACAATAAATTAGGCACATGAGGGATCCGATTCAGAACCTGCATGCAATCGATATGACTGACATACCGACATAGATGGACGGCGGGAGAATTTCTGATTTCTTTCAAACAATGTAGTACAAACAGTGTCTCAGTGGGACAGTCTTTTTTTTKGTTTTGAAGGCAGAGCGCTCATGTATCGCATCTCCAGATGCTCCAGGTGTTGACGATTTCATAATGGGTATCGTAAACCTTCGAAACCTGGTTGAAACTGCTAGCCGAGCACGGGAATGTGTCTGCAATGTCGTAAATACCGGCATTGAATCGATCAAGACGCTGCTTATGTTTTAGCTGTGAAGCACAGGACTCAATCTAGACGTAGTAGTTATTGTTACCCCTCAAATGCTCTGGGCTCAAAGGGGGCGCGCAAGAGCCGACAGGGTTCTTTCCCCCAGTGATTGCACGTATAGGAGGTTGTGATAGCGCCCGGTGATCCCGAATCTTTGAGTGTATGTTCAAGTCGATTCATATATCCCGCTTGGTATGCCCTTTTCCGAAGATGTGCGAACTCATTTAAAGTGAAATTCAAATTCGTGTCTCAATCGAGATGCTTGAGGCGATCGACGGCACTTCAAGTTTATCATTGCCGTCTGATGCAATCGGGAGATTTGATCGACTTCGTAATCTCCCAGCAAAGGAACTGAGAGTACTACGAAATTCTGAAATACACTGCACCGTTCACCGTGGATCAAACGAGTACGCTTTGTCAAGTATACCATGTGTTACGAAGGCGGAACGAGTACCCCATTTGAGAAATGCGTATGGGCTGAGTCTTCTCTTGGCGATGTATGATAAAACATACCTACCCCGTTCTCCGAAATCCGAAATTCAGCGCTACAAGTGAGATGTAGAATGAGGTGTTGGGGGTATAAAAGCCAGCTTGAAACCAAGTGAAAGGACAAGACATCGTTCACAGCCAACTGTTCTATTGTCTTACACTCTTCAACGCCAATCTTTTCTACTCAACGCTCTCCACCCAACCAAGCAGAGAAAATGAAGTTCATCTCAGCAGTCACTGTGGCCACTGCCGCCGTCCTGCTCCAGACGGCGGGATTGGTTTCGGCTCTCGACATGCGCTTCTGGCCTGTTCCCAACTGCTCTGGGGGCTTCCTCCAGTGTGGTAATCTCCCTGCTGGAGTTTGCTGCTTTTTATCTACAAACCCTGCTGCCTCGCTCAGGGTCACTGATGTCTCTAACGTTGCGTGAGTGTGACATTTCATCGTCACATGCTATGCTTCTCGCTCGTTCGATCTTTTACTGACAACGATGCAGTGACTTCTCCGCTTGGGGCACTCAAAACTGCCAGGCGCCCCTCGCAGCTAGAAGCTCTTCGGCTGCGTGCGTCAATGCAAACTTTGCTTGTAGGTTTACTGTTGTATGAGTACTCTCTTCGAGTAAGGCACTGACCATTGGATTTGTTATGACGCTACTAGTCTTCTCTGGAAATTGGCGTAGCAGGTCGCGTATCGGAAGTGCTGTTGAATCGAGCTCGACCGAAGACTGTGTCGAGCCAGACAGCTTCGGATTCGTCGACGAGACCGGCAAAGAACACGTCGCTAAGATCACCGAGGCCAACAAGAAAGCCGTTTATGGAGCGCTCGAGAAGGGCGATGTCAGTGCTCTCAAGACTCAGGCTGGCGCAGCTGCTTAGGTCGGGGGTTATCAAAGAGTCAAGTAAATTTCCGGTCCTCAATGTGGGCTTGTTAGCAATATCTGTCTTTCCATGTACAATACTGTGAACGCTGTCGTATGGACTCTGATCGTGTTTTTACATATTGGCGGCATAGGACTGAGTAAGCAGATCGCACAGCGCAAAGAGCCTCCAGCGGTGGTTTTGGCAGGCAGGGATACACATGCTCAGATGAGTAAGCCTCAGCCTCTCATCCTCATCGCGTTTTTTTCACCTTCTGCCTGCCACAAAAATGATCATGCAACGCTGTTCGCCAAGTTCACTGCCGCCATTGTCGCACTACTGGGCAACGTGAGGTTTGCCAACAGGATTGGGATGCGGTTCCTAAGCGGAACTGGTCTACGTAAAGGACTTGGATTCTCATTAAGGAACGGGAGAGCTTCACTAGGTGCCGATAGAGCGCTTGGTAACAAAGCCTTATTAATATGTTAGCGAGCATGAATTTGCGACATGTGCACTCGTAGTCCGTGGTACTAAGCCTTCAAAGGCTTTAAAGGCCACTCAAGAGACAAGGAGGAACACCGTGAATGATTGCGAGTGATCTCGACGTTTCCGAGCCATCGTATCGGACGGTGTGGCGCCCAGAGGGAGCGAAAGTGAGAGTCGACGGGAGAGACGAGTGATCAGGCGACGATGCGCCGGGGCCGGGAGGATTTAGCTCATTCCCCTTATCTCAGCGTTCTTCGCTGTCATGCCCATTTTCGAAACACGAAAATTGTGGCTGTCAGTCAGTGCAATATACTCATCAGAGAAGCGTTGCTCTCTCTTGGGATAGCGAGAAGAATGGCGGTTCGCTCTTACCTCGTCCTCTATTCTGGTTCTCGTTCAATGTTCAAGTTGAGCGTTGACGCTTCTTTAGAATTTCGTCCTCTCTAATGCGGGCTACCAAAAGCTACTAATGACGACCCACCACTGACATCGAAAACAGCACTGGAGCTAGGAAAAGTGATATAGCAAGACCCTTATTGGTGGTCTGCGATATAACAAACGGTCTTCGGACTTTCCTTACCTTGTTCCTAACGACGAGCCCTCCCTGGCTCGATGCTTTCAAACAGGCCCATATTCCTCCCTTGCGCTACTATACGATGCCACATGCCGCTACCCTGCAACCGAGCAGCTCCCGTTACAGTGAGATCGCCCAACGTTGGTCTAACTGTTCCCAGTACTGTCCACAGCGACGCGTGGAAATTCAAATTTCCCATCCCTGCTCTTGCGCGGCATACACGCCTGCGTCTGCGAGTCTCGTTCTCGGTCTATCCGTGGGACATCAGCGCCGCGGGGTTGGACGATTCGAAGGGAATCAGGGCGCCCGGTGACCCGGCTAGTTGTCAGATTGCCTCTGCAGAGAATTCGCTTCATCGGAAAACACGACTAGGCTGGTTAAAGGACTTTAATCACAGCATTCAGCACTTCAGCAGCATCCCCTCCACTCCAGAGTTTCGGGAATTGTAACTGCCTCCTCGAAGGTCGAAGAACGTGACCGTTATGATCCTCGAGCCTCGGGTGGACAAAGAGGTTAGAGACATGCGACCACCCTTTCTCGGCATCCAGCGAACCCCCAGTACGCTCTCCCGTGGGAGAAAGTCCTTTGAAGAGGCATTCTGACGACTACCCGGATCCCCAGCCAAGATGTTGCACCACCCTAGCTGCTACAGGTGCGCCAAACGCGCCACCTCCCCACCCGAAGCCCTCGCAGTTCTCGCGGATGAATCCTCACAGCACGGGACTGCTCSACTATGGGGGAAAGCGTGTCAGCTCATCAGTCCTCTGTCTTTAAGTGCCAATTCGTTGAAACCTCCTGCGGACCGAAGTGCGTTGAGAAGGGCTTCTGGCGACTATCCGGATTCTCGGTCGGCGCCCAAACGTACCAATTCCCCCCNGAATCATTTCAAAATCTTGTAGTCTGTGCACACCCACTCGGACGGACCCTCGTTGAATCATGTTCGTAGATTGAGAGTCTCCCAGAGCTTATAGGTCATAAGACAAACTTAAAACTGCGCGCCGAGCTCGGGGAGCTCGAGAAGAACCAACGTCGATGCTCCTTCGGATGCATTACATGATTAGATATGGGTGGACCGAGCCCGATGGTTTCGAGAGGAGACATTTAGTACATTGGGTATTTGAAACAGTGCCGACGTCTGTGGAAGGCGGCAGAATTTCTGATTTCTTTCGACCAATGTAGTACAAGCAGAGTATGGGATAGCCTTTGGACGTTCGAAAGGCAGAGCGCTCATGTATCGCATCTCCGAATGCTCCAGATATAAACGATGTAATGATGAGTGTGGTAACCTACGGAGCTTGAGGGCTGGTAGTTGAGACCGCTGGCGCCGAATACGGAAGGGCGGTCTACAATGTCATAAACAACGGCATTCAATCGATCAAGGCGCTGCTTATGTTTTGGCTGTGAATCACAGGATTCAATGTGGAGGTAGCAAATACTGTTACGACCCAGACGCTCTAGGCTCAAAGGGGGCGCGCAAGAGCCGACAGACTTCTTTCCCCTAGTAATTGTATGAATAGGAGAGCGATATCTCTCGGTAATCTCCTTGAACCTTTGAGTGTACATTGTTCAGGCCGGTTCATATATCCTGTTTGATATGCCCTTTTCCGAAGATGTGAGAGCTCAT